>BQNB010014654.1:51333-74690 GCA_026074375.1 Tanacetum coccineum | reverse complement strand
TATTCAAATTAAAGTTAAAGTTGTTAAAAAAATCAAAATAAACCCACTAAAAATGTGAAAAGCTAAAAATTTATAAAAATTTATCAAAATGGATATTGAATTAAAGATCACGAAATTTTAGAAAATACGGTGAAATTAAATCATAAAAAAATAGATAAAAAAATATGTCAAATTGAAAATAAAAGTGATTTTTTAATTAAGAAGTGACACATGTCACTCTATGAGGTGATTTTATAAAATAAGATGGATGGTCAAGATTGCACCTCCTTATCTTAATTTTTTATGGGACCCACATTGTAAATGCTTTAAATAATAGTATAGATACGACGCGAAAACCGCCCAAGTTACCAAAGTAGATAACCTCTATGGTATGCACACACTACACGTCACCGAGATACGCTAGGATGCTAGTCCGTTCTTCACGAATAAAACAACATAACACGATGTTCTTGTTTTATTACTAAACCAACGATCGAAACCCTTAAGCTAATAAAACAGATCGTCTAAAGCTAGAAGAAGAAAACTAAATCTTTTCCATCCAATTATGCATTACATACGTGTGTATGTACTGAATAATATATGCATAATGATGATGTGCCTTTCCATGCAAAGTAATATGCGAATGGATATATCAATCGTAGTTTTCTTTTTAGGGTTGTATATGTCGTCACATCTATCTAACCGAATGAATGAGTTAAGGTATATATAGCCTCAAGACTTGTTCTCCAAGTCATACTCAAACACCTCCTCTTGTTTGCTAGAAACGACATTCGGACCCTCCTTCTTTTCTTGTTCGACCATTTAATTATTTCGTGAAACATATTAATATAATTAATAAAAATATTAATTACATTAATAAGCGTATCCTCTGTGTAAACGCGTGTGCCTCCATAGGCTCACGTAATTTCTCGGACATATATTATTTGATATATGTACATATCCCAACACTATAAACCCTAATTCGGGCTCAAGTCGAATCACAAAGGGATAAAGACTACAAGTCGTGAATTTTTATTGATAATTGAATATTGAATGACTACACAATAAACCCAAGCCCTATATTTATAGAAGGACTAAACTTGGAGAAAAAGTCAACCAAAATATTCTAGAATAAACAAAATAATGAAACTAAATATCACGACACAAATAGTATGATTACTCCAGCAATAGTAGAATTACTCCAAAGTAGAGTTACTCCCATAAAAACCGGTAACCTCAGTAGGCTTTAGGCGAGAGTTACTCCAACAGTATAAGTAGAAGTAGGAGTAAACTCAGTTTGTTTAGGAGTAACCTTACTCTTACTACCAGTAATTTTATTATTGGGATCTTCTTGCTACACTCTAGGTATTCCATATATTCCTCTGTTAGCTTTTGAATCATGTCCTCATCAGGTTTTCGGGTTGGATATGGGTTTGACAATCTGAACCGAAAACCGAATTTATATAAATATATATACTTTTTATATATTTTATATATAAAAAGACCATTAAAATTATATCCTAATATAAAAAAATATTTTTTATGCTTGAAATAACTTTTTTTGCTAAATATCTATGTAATTATTATTTTTAAATAAATGGTGTAATTCGGGTTAACCCAAAAACCGAACCGAATTCAAATTCGGATTTCGATTCATTTCGGTTGAATTCTAGTTGGTTCGATTTTCGATTTGAAAAAAAAAATTAACCGAAATAGCCAAAGAACCCGATAACCGAACCAATCAACACCCTAGGCAGTTGCCATAAGTTGATAAAACCCGTGGACATAGAGCCCAAAGCCCATTTGCTCATCCGTTATTATATGCTTGACAATATTTTGGCCGACACTGTTTGATAAACCAAATGTGTATAAATACTAACAAGCGTGATTACCCGCGTGTTGCAGCGGTTCGTTAATTTTTTTCGCGTAATCGGCCTTATGTTTAATAGTTTGTTTTTTTCTTATATGGGCTTATGTGTGAGGCTCATGTTTAAAGGTTCTTGTTTTGGCTATACGGATTTTTTTTTTAATATAATTTTATAGGAACATGGCGTTTTTTTATTGTATTCTGTGTAGGTTTATTTTTTCGGTCTCATGTTTAATAGTTTGTTTTTTTACATATGGGCTTATGTGTTGGGCCTCATGTCGCGGGTATTTTTTATCTTAATAAGTCAATATTTTTGTAATTTTTTTTTCTATTTTGTGCCGAGCGGTTTTTTTTACATTGCTTACAAAAAAAAAAGCCAAATGGGTTGGCCCAAATTGGGAGCCCAAAGGGCCGAGCACTGTAGTGTGTCGAACAAAACTACGTCGTTTTATTCTACGCTAGGCATTATTATTTTTATTTTTTTTATTTTGTGCGGTTTTATTTTTTCGGCCTCATGTTTAATAGTTTGTTTTTTTTTCTTATATGGGCTTATGTGTGGGGCTTATGTTTAAAGGTTTTTTTTTTTTTTTTGCTATACGGGTTTTTTTTAAATATAATTTTATGGGAACATTGGCTTTAAATGAGAATCGCGCGTTACTGCAAGGCGTTTTTTTATTGTATTTTGTGCGGATTTATTTTTTCGGTCTCATGTTTAATAGTGTGGGTTAATTTTTGTGTTAAAATTTTATTTTTTTTCTTTTCTATTTTTTATTTGTGCGGGTTTATTTTTTCGGTCTCATGTTTAATAGTTTGTTTTTTTTATATGGGCTTATGTGTTGGGCCTCATGTCGCGAGTATTTTTTTATCTGAATAAGTCAATATTTTTGTAGTTTTTTTTTCTATTTTATGCCGAGCGGTTTTTTTTACATTGCCTACAAAAAAAAAAAAAAAAAAAAAAAAAAAAATCGAGACACAATGGGCCGGGTACTGTACAACCGCTGCCCAAAACGGCAGCGTTTTAACCTTACTATAGTAAAATAATATATATATCTATTATAATAATAATGATATATTAAATATATATATATATATATATATATATATATATATAAAATTGTACCTGACCAGAATGACATAAACATCGGGTTTCTTTTTTATAGGGGTGTTCACAGGGGCGTTTCGAATTCGGTTTAGTTGGAAGATTTAAACAATCCGTCGCGGGGCCGGGGTAATAATGTTTACAATCCTTCCCGAACCGACTAGCGGGTAACCGACATGCGGAGTACCCGAAGTGAGCGTTACCCGCGGTTCGGGTCACGTTAATCGTTTTTGACGTTTAATAGAAGTTAACCGTATAAAAAGGATTACGATAGTCCTATAACATAAAATGTATTTCCTAGTAAAATTAAATGACGTTGAATTTTAAAAGTCATATAAAAACGTAATTATTCGTTACAATTAATTTGCATCAAATATTCAAATAGAATTATTAACAAAAATATTACTCGAACGTTATATTATATTACTATCACTTAATCCATTTTCACACATAAGATTTTACCAATGTTTACTTTACGAGCGAAAAAATCGTTATACAATAAAAGTATTGCAATAATCGGTTAATACTTGTACAATTATTTGAATATTAGTTAGAAAATAATCATGTATAATATGCACGGTTCGGTTCGGTTATCCGCGGATATCTAAAAGTAAAAACCGAAACCGAACCATTATAAGCGGGTTTTTTCGGTTTCGGTTTTTTTCGGTTTCGGTTTCTTCGGTTTCGGGTTTTTTCGGTTTCGGATTGAGCGGTTCGACTCGGTTCGTCGGTTTCACGGTTTTTTTGAACACCCCTACTTTTTATTACGAGGGTCACACAAGTAGAGTAGAAAAAAAGTTAACATTAAAGGAAAGTCAAATGACTTGATTCAGGTTTCTTCTCAACGACACGAGATGCGACTACACACACGCACCTTAGTTAGATCAATTTGCAACCCAGGATAAAAGTAACCGTTACAGCGAATATTACACCACTGTATGAGACACTTTTTCTCTTCCTTTTCTTTCCCAAAGATATCGAACTGCTCATCTGTATTGGAAATACCTTACAGTAAAGATGATAACTGACCTTGTCTAATACCATTAATTTGTTTGCAAAAGTGACTGATGTATATGATTTCAAATAAGAAACTGAGTTAAAACATACACTTCAATAAACACAATTCATTTAGATTATATATTTATCGGAAACAAACAATTCATATAGATAACGATTTATTTAACACATGATAAATCCTTTAAACGCATTTGCGAATGAGTTCTATTAAGTGACAAATGATATGCAATAGTAATCACATGTAACTGAACATTTACTGCATCAGTGTAGAATTATATGCATGTGTACACGTATTTTTTCGAAGAAAACAATGTTTAGATGATAAATATCTTAGTTGCGTAATGTGTTAAACGTTTAGATAATTTATTTGCATTATATCTTATACATTGTGACACTTTATATATAACATTTCTTTTCAAAAAGCCTTATTATGTAATTTCGTTCAAAGCCCTCAAATTTTTTAAAAATTTAAAAACGGCCCAGGTGACTTGTTTAACACCAAAAAGAGCACAACAAGATAGGAATGAGTGTAGAATAACCAAACAAATAGATCATATTCTCTTCACATTACAAGATTTTTTTTATAACACATAGAGTCAAGATACAGCAAAATAACAAATGCATTTATCATTTCATATCTATGGTATCCACATCCACATCCCCATCACTAATGATGTGACATTAAGTCAAGGTTCCAAGAATTTGATATAAATGTCAAAATTAAAACTACTTTTTGTATTATGAAAGAACATGTTTTTTGACTTAGTTAATACAGCTTCCACAACTGACTTGTCATTACCAAGATTTTTTATTTTTTTTATAGATTTTTTGCCATCTTCCAGCAAATAAATGAGAGCCAATTCAATATTTCTAAATTGAGGATCATAATCCACTATATCCCAACAAAAGTTGCTATATCTAGCAACATTCCAAAACCAATGTTACTCATCAAAACTTAAATGAGTACAACAGGTTAGTTTTGAAGTTTAAAAAGGGTTCTATTAAGAAAAGAAAAACAGCAATTGCACCATAAAATTCCTTGATCTTCCATATTAATCCAACATTCAACAATGGTGACTTTGTTACAGCCAATCACAGACCCGAACGACGATAAGTGAACCAACACTAAGCTAGTTAAATAGAAAAGAAACAAAAGAACAAAATAACAAAGCAACCATTCATAGGAATTAGACGCACCCACAAGACCTCCAAACGGGTTGATCAAAGCTTTTACCTTTACCAGTCTTGTGAGTTAAGATTGTAACAGCCAGATTTGTAGCTCCATATATCCCCTAAACCCGTTAATAATATATACAGGAGCATCTCTAGCCGATGAAAGAAACAGTCCACACACAGCAAGTAACACGTGACTAACTTCTCTCAAGGATTATCAAGCGATTGTGGATTGTGCAGGTAACCTAGGGTGGTTATGTTCACCTTCGTAGGTGACTATGAGCATTGTTGAATCTTCCAAGCACCTCTCGACGTGTTTTCTTGCCGGGCAACCTCTCATGCTGCTGCATTTGTAATAACCCCTGTTGACAAACACATTTTAGAAGGAATATTTAAGTAGGAAGAAAATGTAAGACGATATATCATTTTCCTTAACAAAAAGTACTCATTATATGAGGCAAAATGACATCTCAAACATAGCAGAAGAAAATGGTATGGAGCTCATGGGTGCAGTATATTTATGATTACAGATTTTGTTTTCATACCAAAATAGCCCGACATTAAGCTGTTGAGGGGCTGATAGCATTGTTCATTCATCTAAAAAACAAATAACCAAAGAATGTACTCTTTTAGATCATACACATTTATGGAATAATTTTGATATATGTGGGACTAGGCACATTCTTTATTTTATATCTTTATTACACGGCAAATCGCGAATAAAACTTTTCTAAGGTATTCAAATGCACACCCACAGGACAACATAGGTCAGCTCTCACATCTTTGGACCTACTTAACATTTAAAAGCCCAATGATAGCAAATGGTTAACAAAATTATAATCGAAGAATTCCCACGCTCGCATTTATACTTAATAGAGATGTTTAATTATAAGTCAAATAAAAAATTGAAGTATTTTCACCGCCCCAAAATATAAATCAATCTGTATGGTTCCCCTTCGAATGTCTTTCAGGTCTACTGCACTAAAAAACCCGAGAACATGTTAAAACAAATTGGTACTAGTGCTTCTACCTCATTCTCCTAAACTGGAAGTTCAATCATTTACTACGGCCCAAACACATATAATGAACAACAAAATAACATGTTGGTCATCACACATAATGTACTACGAGTATTAATCAACCCATGTTTTATTTCGGTGATTAATTCACAACAACTTGCATCTTTAGAAGCAAAACAAAAGTACCTCGGATGCGGAGAACCCTTGATAGGCTTCTGACCATACTTTCTCCAAGAATACTCATCAGGAGGGATATCTGCAAGCTTGTTACTAATAGCAGGCACTTTGATTGACCTCTTAATTCTATTTTTTCTGAACAATAAAACAAAATTACACAAATTAGCACCTTAACAGTTAACACTTCAAAAGTATAGAAAACAATAACCCCATAAATAAAATTAGTATAAAATGTAGAAACTTAACCTCTTTTTCGAGCAATGGCATCTACCAGAACTCCCACATTTCACACTCCCATCATCACCCCTAACCAAACACCTCTTTTTGTGTTGATAGGTAGCTTGATCAGCTGAACGCGACGACCCAATCAATCTAAAAGACCCCCCATCCAAATTAGCCACACTTCCTTCAATACTCAATGAAGACATAAAAGACCTATTGGATGACATTGTAGGGGTACAAGTAGAGCTATCAAAATTCAAACTAATTCCACTACTCAAACTCATTCCACTATTACTACTACGCCGATACATCATCTCAGCCTGCTGTTTCAGTTTCTGTTGTTGTTGAAGGAAACTGTAATTAGTACTGCTAGGGTGAGGCGTATTTTGCGATATTTGAATTGGAGACTGATGATAGCTCTGGTGTCCTAAAGTAAGAGTGTTTTTAACAACATTTGAACCAAACTCTTGCACAGGATGTGATTCTAACATAAGCTGAAGCGGCTTTGGTGGCTGATGGTTAATGACTGTAGTAGGCTTATCTAACAGTAAGTTTTGAGGAATAGGGGTTGAATTTTTTTTAACCATTCTAACCCTAGCATGACCTACACTTTTATCAAGTAAAGATACAACTTTCTTGAACCTAACTACTGCATCTCCTGTTTGAACCATTAAATTATTGTACTGAACTTGATCTTGAGGCTGACTTAAAAGACTCAACATTTTATGGCAACTTTCAACTGCTGCTCTATTAACAGCTTCAACCTCTTCCATATCTCAAAATTAATATCACAAAAAAACTAAAAATTTATAATAAAACACTAAAAATCCCCCAAAAAATAATTTTGTTAAAATAGCTTCAAATTTCTCTCAAAATAAAAAAAAATAGAAACCCAATTCCAACCATTCAAGAAACTTAAACTTTATGATAAAATACTAAAAACCCATAACAGAACTAAACATATCATAACTCATTAAAACCTCCCAAATTTTTTTTCAGAATAGCTTCAAAAACTCAATATTCACTAAAAAATCACAAACAAACCAACTTCAAAAACGCAAGAAACTTAAAATTTATAACAAAACACTAAAAACCCATAACAGAACTACAAAAAAACATATCTTGAGTCATAAAAAACCCAAAATGATAAGCTTTTAAGATAAAACTTTAACCAAAATTACCTTTTTATTGTTCTGGGTAGTGTTAATTTGGTAAAATAAGAAAAACCCAGAAGGGGATTAGTGTAAAATTAACTCTAAATAGCAGAACAAATGTGATAAAATTTGGGTATTTTAAAGGGTTATAAAAATAAAAACAAGCCCTGGAAGAAGAAGAATCTTGGAAAATGGGGTTGAGAGAAAGAGGTGTGAAACAGAAGACTTTTTTTTGTTGCTGAATTCACACACCTAAAACAAAGAAAAATATGGCATGTTTTTATATATATATTTTTATAAGTCTTGTAGTTTATAAAGAGTGATGATTAAATAAGGATTAAATATAAGTATAGTAGTAGCAGAGCAGAGCAAGTCAGAAGAGAAAACTGCCGTCTGTGTCACATATTTCAAAAGTGGGTCCCACATGGGATTGGAAAGAATATGTTTTTGTTTTTTTTATGATTTGCTTTGGTTTACTTTAGCTAAAAATAAGTTTAGGTCGTTCGCTATTTTAGAATACATTTTGACATATTCTAGGAATAAATCTTTTTCATTTTATAAACTTATCTTTTTTATGTTTTTTTTAATCATGGTTTCTAAGATATTGCGTGACTAATTTACGGGTTATGAATCCACCGTCACACAAACTCAATCCAAATAAAACTCTTCATTTTCAGAAGGTTGGCGTGGCCACTTCAAGGTTGTTTGCATCTAGCAGGAATTGAACTTGAACCTCACACATTTTGTGTCTTAATATTTTTTTCTAAATGTATCAAAACGAGGTTCGTAAATCGCGCGCCGCCGCGGAAAGCGCAGGATTAATTTTGCAACGAACCGATAATCCCAAGTACTATTTGTTACTCGTTGGGATTAAGCGTGCAATGAACCGATAACCCCATGGACTATTTCCATAAGTTTTCATAAAAATATATATTAAACTTAAATATTTTTTATAAAATCGTACGCATGACAGAAGCATTGCAATATTGGGCTCATTTTGTTCGCAATTCTACGATTTTTTTCATTGACATTTTTTTCCGAATAAACATTCATATTTGATAAATAAAATTTGTTATATAAAAAAGTCGTAAAAAGATCGGAGTTTAGGGTCGTTTTTGAATTATTATTTTTTTACATCGTGACTCGTGAACCTTGTTATATTTTATTGCCAAGTGCTATCTAATATAAGTTAGTAATAATAATAGTTAATGGTTGTTGATCAATTAATTAAGAAAAGTTGGGTTTTGCCCTTCGAGCAAATGGTTCTTTAGAGCACTAGGTATGATGACACGAATTGACTTGAGTCAGTTTATCACCTCAGCATCACATCACACTGACACACAACTCATTCACACACTAAAATACTCATTTATAGTAGAATGCCAATTTTCACTTTTGAGACTCATCATTTATTTTTATTTTTTACATTTTTTCAAACAAGTTAAATTCATTCATGAGTTAATTACATGGTTCGTCCCTGTGGTTTAGGTCAAATCCCTAATTGAGTCCTTATCTTTTTTTTCTTGCTTCGTTGATCCCTATCTCCAAACTATTGCACACCATCCATCCCTATAGCTCAATTCAGTTAAGTCCGCCCGTTATCTCACATATCCTCAAAGGTATTTCTGTCTTACTATGTTTTATAGGGACTGACCATGTAATTTTATAACTAGAATACTTTTTAACCATAATATCTTTTATACAAAAAATATTATAAAATAAAAAAATTATATTTTTTTCGTTCATCTTAAATTAAAAAAAATTGTTTTTTATGTTATTATACTTAAAGAATTAAAAAAATTACAAATTAAAAAAAATCGTACTTTTAAAAATCTTAATTTTTTTAAAAAAATAATTTTTTCGTACTTTTTAAATTTTAAAAAAGGTAAAATTTACGTTGTTATTCGTTAAAAAAATTAAAAAAATTGCGTACTTTATAAAATCTTAATTTTTTAAAATAAATTTAAATCTTTTTTCGTACTTTTTATATTTAAAAAAATATTTTTTACGTTATTTTTCATAAAAATTTCATATTTTTTAAAAATCTTAATTAAAAAAAATCGTACTTTTTAAATTTAGCAAAAAAAAAAATTTAAGTTAAGACAAAATAAAAGAGTTTAAACTTCTTTACTTTTTACTTCAATTTTTTTTTACTTTTTTATTTTTTCTTAACTTTAAAAAAAATTAATTTTTTTCTTAGAAAAAAAAATTAAAATTTTATAATGTACGAAAAAAAATTAATTTTTTATTTAAATTAAGATTTTAAAAGTAAGAAAAAAAATTTAAAATTTTTTGTAAAAATAATTTAATTTTTTTATGAAAAATAACGTAAAAAAATATTTTTTTAAATATAAAAAGTACGAAAGAAAGATTTTACAAAGTACAAATTTTTTTTAAAAAAAATTTGTATAAAAAATATTATGGTTAAAAAGTATTCTAGTTTTAAAATTACATGGTTAGTCCCTATAAAACATGAAAAGACATAAATACCCTTGGGGATATGTGAGATAACGGGCGGACTTAACTGAATTGGACTATAAGGATGGATGGTGTGCAATAGTTTGGAGATAAGGATCAACGAAGCAAGAAAAAAAAGATAGGGACTCAATTAGGGATTTGACCTAAACCACAGGGACGAACCATGTAATTAACTCTTCATTCATTAATAAAAAAATACAATACGAAACTTTAAAAAGTTACGAAAATTAAAAAACATACAAAAAAGATAATATGATACGAAACTTAAAAGATACAATAGCTACTGGTCGCCTTGATATTTCATCATTATTTCATTTTTCACGTTGATTAGGGCGTTTTGTGATTTCGGCATACCATCGGTTTTGAGCGATGAGAAACTCAAGTTTTTTACATTGTGTTAGTGTCAAGTCTTTTTGCATCTTCACCTCGTATGCCATTACGGCGGCTTCACGTTTGTGTCTAAACTCGGATTGTAAAACATCCCCCAAATCTTGCGAGTGACTACCCCGGAGCTCGACGTGGTGTCCGATTTGGTTTTTTTGGCTTTTTGGGGGTTACCCGGTGGACGTTATCTCATGTCACCGCTGAATAGCTCGGGATGCCCGGTCTGATCATCCGGATTAACCGCTTCGAGCGAGTCTCATTTGGGGCGGGTCTTCAATATAAGCTACGCGTGCTCTTGAGTAAACTTTATGTTCCCCGTGTCCGGCTCTTCACGAAATGCCATTTGCAACGAGCCATATGATCGACCTCGGTTTCCTAGCTCGGGATGCCCATACATTTGAAACTCTTGTAGATCGCGTTGAACCTTTGACAATTAGCGTTCATCGTAGCCCACTTTCCCGTTAGCATATCCATGGTATATTGAACGAGTGACTTTTCTTTAAAGTCTTCGAGAACTTGCTTTCAAAACGAGTTGAGGCCATGACCGGAGTCGATCTCGTTATTCACCGAGACGGCGACCCAACATTTGGCTAGGAAAATTTCTTCCATCGCCTACCAACATGTTTGTTGTCGTACTTCTTTTGGATCATCTTCATCGTCCACGAAAACGTCAATCGGGGATTATTTTTTTCGGTAAGTCGTTTTCCCCTATGTTTTCTTGTTGAGCTTTTGTAGGTGGTTGTAATGGTTGTGTTTCTTGTGGTGGTGGTCGTGATCGTGATGGTTGTGAATCATAGAATTGTGGTGGATTACTTTGGTCTTTGGAGATTTTGAAAGTTGGTGTTGAGTTGTTGGTTTTGATGCTAAGTAAGTTTGTTGTTCCCTTTGAGTTAGTTACCAATAACTACAAAGTTAAGATAAACTAACTCATGACTTGAAAGCAATATATTGAAAAGAGTTTTGTTAAATTAAAGACAATAAGTTAGAACATAAAACTTTTTCAACGTTTAATCCTTTAGAAATCTTATTAAATATTATACCTTATTGTTTGCAGAAGAACAATGGGGATTGAATGACAATGTATGTATAGGTGATCTCCTCACTAACAAATTAGCATAAACCAAAGTATTATGCTTAGTTGATAACTATGCTAACCAACTGAACTGTGTTCAGAGACTTAGTTGATTTTGGAGGAGTCGGTAGTTTGTGAATGATGCACCATTAATTGCACAAACGTAAACCCCACTCCTTTACAAGACTCTCTATATATAGTGCTAAGGTAGGATCAGACCTACATAGGTGATAAGTGTGTGTCTCCAACTTGATTAGACAAGTACATTTGTACACTTGTCTCTATTACATATTCTAATATAGGTAAGGGGACAACACACTTTCTAAGGTCAGTGATGACATTGACCTTGTTCTTATACCCTTTTCAAGATAGTTTGACTTAAAGGGATAAGTACTTGATCTTATCCCTTCAAACTTATCTCGCCTATTCTTCAGGCTTTAAGTCTTATATGTCTTCATTGTACTGAGGAGATCGTATGGGGTTCAGTGTAAGATTTCGTAAAATTCAAGTAAATAATATAATCTTATTTTATTCCTATTTTACCTTTAAGTAATTTTTTTTACTTTTACTTATTGAAAATATTAAGTGTCTTGTTATCTACTCGATTAGTAAATCTTGTTTCTATTTAAACTTAAACCTTGTTTTGAATTTACATCCGTTTCGTACCCTTCGTAGTTTAATTTTTCAGAAAAGTGTCCCGGATGATGTAGAACTATTTTTATCTTATTCGTTTTCACTTCGTGGTTCCGCCTTAACTCTCGAAATATTTTACATTTATACCCGTTAGCCCTAAAACTACCCACTTATTCTAAATTTACACCCTATATATTAAATTTTTTATTACCAACAATTCAATTTAAGTAATTAAACACCACCTCATACCATAGGTGGCGTAGTTTGGTTATGTATCAAGGACAATTGTCACTTCTAATTGCATGTTATGCATGCATAATTCTTACCAAACCACTAGCACCAAACTTATTTCTCATAGTCAATAGATAAAAAATCAAATCCTCCCCTCTTGTCTCCTTTGTTTGCCGAGCACAAGAACACCACAACCATCACCTTCCTAAAAATCTACTTGCTAAAATCTTACACTAGTATAAGCATTGGTATTATCCTCCTAATATTTAAACATCATCAAAACCACTATTTGTAAGCTTTAAGGGCTGAAGTTTATCATATTTCCATGTCATAGAAATGATGATCTTGTGTAAATTGATGATTATTGAACTTGGTGTAGTTGGTTGTTTTTGGGTTGATTTTGTTGGAAGTGCTTGCAAGATTTAATTAAGGGTTATAAAGGATTATTAGCTTGAGTAAAATGGAGGGGTATTGAGCTGATTCTTATGTATTAGTTTTTGATTTATTGATGGTGTTGTTGGTTATACCCCTTTTTTTTAAAGAAAATAAGGTGTAGAGGTGGTGTGGATTATTGTAGTCACTTTTGTTGTTGTAAGCCTTTCTTTTGATTTCCTTCAACTTCTCTTATAAGAGCATTTTGATTCGATTACCTACTGTAAAATATGTATTTAGATGTTATTAAGATGTGTGACAAATAAGTATGACATTGTATTGACTTTTGGTGAGGTCAAACTTAATGAGAGTGTGTGTTGGTAAAGTGGATTTAAGGACTGTTTCTGGTCAGCAGGTTGTTGGACATATTACGAAATATTTTTGGTCATGAGTGACCTGTAAGAATCATTATAGAGGTAGACAAACATTTTTAGAGTATGTGGCGAGTTGGATAGATTTTTATCTCCTCTGGATGAGTGAGATATGGCCGAAATACTAAAAATAGTCAAATCTAGACAACTGTTAGAAAAATGATTAAAACTCCATATTTTTACACTAAAGTGTTGAATTAAAAATTTGAGCTCTATAGTAGACACATATACCTAATACCTCCAATTGGCCTCACTCTAATTGCTATCATAGATTTGGATTTATGGCCGTTTTCGTGAAGGGTTAAAAATCAGTAAATATTCTGGTTTGGGTGTTCAGGGGTAAAATAGTCTTTTCATATGGTTCTGAAACTTTTTAGAAAGTGAGGCCTGAATTTTTAGAAAATAGATTCAAAATTCTTTCTGTAGGAGAAGGCCTTGCATTTTTATCACTTGCGGATTAGTTGCTAGAGGTTCAGGAAATTGGGTTAATTTCAAAATTTAGAAATTTACGTATGGACTTTAAATTGAAAACATATATATTAACTTTGATAAAATAAGAGTTAAGGGGTAAAATTTAATACATGTCTTAATACCTATAAGTTCAGGTTAGACGTTGAATTTTGAGTAAAATTACTTTGAAAATCTTAGTGCAATGCCATGCTTATTTTGGATACACACCTCATAAACACCTAATTATTTTACGTATCAATTTATACTTTATCATTCTAAGCCGCACCACATATTTTAGGTGATTCTTAGAGACTCTTGCTCGTTACGATCTTGTTACTTCTGACTTTCTTTTACTCTCGGTGAGTTCATAGCCCCACCTTTTCTCTTTTAATGGTTTTCATAAACTGTTTTCAGGGTGAGAATACATGCTCGTTTTACCAAGTAAACTCATTGATTTCTACTACGTAAGCGTTACATGATTACTTTTACTAAAGTTTTTACATGCTTACTATATTACTTATAAAACAGATGCGATACATGGTTGTTTACTTATGAACTTATTAAATCTTGATTTGTTTACTACATGATTTGAGATCATTGAATACCTATATATGAAACCGTGAGTTTTGAACACATTATTTGTTTTAAAAAGGACCCAAGTGTTTTTCAATTGTATGTTATTCCAGATCATATTATTGCCTAAGTACCCTTTGCTATTAAGTCCACTTTTTATCATGAACCGTTAAATACCGACTGAGTAAACGCGAGTGTTGTGGATAGATCTATCGGGACTGACAATCCCCGTCTGTGCTGTGGTTTCTAGATAACCATTGACGCACTTAACATTTGAATAATACGTAGGATGTTTGGCAGCATCATTTTTTCCTGTTTGGGGCAGACTTGATTTGATTATATTACGTGTTAAGGTTCGGTGTCATGAGCTTAGAGCAATAATATATTGTTTTCATCTAGACTTGGTGAATTTGTTTCTCTTGTCTACATTACTTAAATCTTTCTGAATATTTTTTGATTTATTGAATCACTACTTGGATTTCGGAAATAATACTTTGAAATATTGTAACGCTACTTTTCTTACTGAAATATTACTTGAATGATTTCAATACTGTTTTTACTTAAACCTATGAATTCACCAACATTATTGTTGACGTTTTGCATGTATTTTCTTAGGTTATTAATTTGCTAGCTGAGCATTAGGAGCATTGAGTCGCGCGGATATATTTTGAAGGCTTTATAAATTGAGTACCATTAGATAAACGTTTTGAAAATGTTTTCTATTACATTACAAATGAGACCTGTTGAAACTCTGATATTTTATAAAAATTATCGAATAGTTGACTTTTCAAAACGTCTCACTTAGAGTCATTTTTTGTAACTTGTACTTTATGCTATGAAGTAGCACCCCAAGTGGTATTCCGCTGCGTTGTGATTTTTTTGGGGTGTTACATTCAGTTAGCTTATTGCAACAGCTTATTAAACTCATCACCTTTTTCTTTGGCCCAGGGACTTCATTCACTAAGTACCACCTCACCGAATGGTTGAGTCTTTCTTCTTAGACTCAGGTTGAGCACTTGGAGGTAACTCACTGAATGATTATTGATTCGGTGATCTGAGTGATGTTCAAGGTTATCTAACACTTAGGATATTTTCTATTCAAATCCAAAATGAAAGATCATTGGGCACTGAATTGGCCCAACAATCTCCCCCTATTTAGATATAAATATAGCCTAAGTGTTTTACAGTGTAAGTGAGTAAATACATCTTCTTTTTACACTGATTTCTAGAAAGCATGTAAAGGATACTGATAACAAAATACATCATTCATTCACCAGTTACAAGTTCCTATCATCTATTAAAAAAATTTCAAAAACATAAAGGATAAATGGACTACACATCAGTTTACTGAGGATCCTACCTTTGTCATGATTTTTGTTGATCATCTCGCTTATTAGCATGTTAAACCTCAGTTTTTCATCAGTCTTGACATTAGAGGCCATCACTTTGTATACCAGCAAGGTTTCTGTCTCAACCTTGTACACATCATCAACCCTCTGAAATGCTTCCTCACCAAAAGCATTAATGAAGAATAGCCCATGTTGCTTAATCACCAGGTTGTTGACAAACTTAACTCCTTTAGGAAGCTCTCTGTGGCAGTGAAGGCCAGCGATGTAAGTCTCATGCTTTAATTCCATTGCCTTCCTCTTTCTTATTCGGAGTGATGGATCTTGCTCAAGAAGGGGAAGAGATTCGTCAAGTCCTAGCCCTTCTGGAACTTTCTTCAGCCTCTTATACTTATTTCTTAGTGAAGTCATCATATCCTTAAGACACTTGTTCCTCTTGGTAGGAATGATGGCATTCAGTTCATCCCATTCTGATAGCCCAAAGTCGCCGAACTTGAACTCTCTGTGAACATGAACGTTTCTTGGATCATTGTTCCTATATACAATCAGTGAGACTGGTTTTCTGTTTGGGTGAATGAATATATCCATGATACTTTCAGGTTTAAATCTGTTATTGAGAGTCCACACATATTGATCATATCGCTTCTTCCTCAGTTCAGATTGTTTCTTGAGTTTTCAATGTGAGCTCTGGTAAGGACTTTTAGATGAGCATCCTGATGCTTTATGAAATCCTTGCTTCCTTTGAAAATAACTCCAACTTCATTGACCACTTCAGCAACTACTTTCATGACTTCAGGCTTGCTTAGTTCATGCTCTCTAATAGCTTGTTCATGTTGCTCCTTTTTGTCAAAAAGAGCCTAAAGTTCTTCATGTGTAAACAGGTGCATCTTTCCATCAATTTTGTAGTCAATGAGTACAGGAGCATCAGGGTCTGGGCGAATTTCCTTGGATGCCTTCATAAGCTTTGGAGGATAAGGGTATGATTCTTCGGCAATACCCTTTCCATTGTCAACTCTGGGAGTTACTGATGATCCTCCAACTTCAGGGACTACTAGTGCTGAAATTTCAATAACTCTGCCTTCAGGAGTGATTGGTGTTTTGGGATATTGGGTTAGTGGGAGGATAGTTTGAATAGGTTCAGGTTGAGTGACCTTAGGTTCTTCTTCAGCAACCTTTTCTTCTGTGTGCTCCTTAATACCCATATCAGCTTGCTCCCCCTTAGGTTGAGAGGGAGTTTCCTTCTTCTCTTCAGCCTATTCAAGACTTGGAACAAATGGGCTTATGGTTGCAGTGTGTACTAAACTCCCCCTACAACATTTGTAGGAACTCCAGTGATGGCAAATGTTGGCTTAGGCACATTGCTTGAGGGGGTAGAGAAGGGCTATCCTCTGAAGGCACAAAACATCTCAGTTATCATTGCCTTAATGTTAGTTGTGTTTGTCTTGAGGGAGGCAATATTAGACTGGATTGTTGCCTAAGTGTTCTCAATTCTGGTCATCCAAAGACCAACACCCTAGGCTATTGAAGAAGATGCCTCAGCCTAGTTTGCCAAATGATTATTCTAAGTTGTGTCTGCTACATGAAGAGATTCAATAGTAGTCTTAAAACCCGAAAAAACAAAATCTTTGACCAAGGCTAGGAGCTCAGTAAGGTTGGATGAATTCTTAGTATAAGCCTTAGCAGCATTAAGTACTTTCTTGTTTAGAGCGGGATCTTCCTTAATAGCATCCTGAACCTTCTTAAGGTTTGTGAGAATTTTGTTGATGCCTTCAACATGGTCAGATCTGGACTGAGTAATGATCTTCTGATAGTTTCGGAGGGCGGCATTAGTGTTCTCATAGGTTTTGAAGGTTGTTGCATGAAAGTATTCAATGCTCCAATTTAAGTCAGCATAGGAGGCAACAGTTTCCTCATGCTTTTCCCAGTTGTCTTCAGCAACCTGAGCATAAAGTACCTTAGAAAAACCTTGGAGATTCCTTGATAAAACTCTCTTAGTTACTAGCATATAGTTGTCATAGGGCTTGAAAGACTCAGAGCATGATGATGATTTAGAATCAGATGGTTTAGGAGATTGATCAGACTCTTGAGACTTCTTTACCTTCTTCTTGACAAACTTGGATGGTTTTGGTTAGGATTCAGGGTGAGATGATTCATTGTGATGTGGTTGTTCTTCAATAGGGATGACCTATTCAGTAGATAGATGAGGCTGTGATGTTTCATCAATGTGTAGTGGAGATGCATCAATCACCAGCCTCAAACATTTCTTCATCAGAAAGTTCCTTAAGTTCATCATCCGAGTCCTGAATCAGGAGCTCATAATCTTGAAGAGTTTAAATAGGGGCTTTAGTATCCGGCTCCACTTCATAAGAAGTATTGCCTTTGTTTTGGTCAGGATCCGACATCTCAAATCGAGTAGACTAGGTTGTAACCACCTGGTACTTAATGTCGGACCTTGATTGATCAGAACCAGTTGTGAAAGGAAGACCTCTGTCACTGAGTTGTACGTTGCTCCCTGAGTATTTGGGTCAGTAAGGGCCCCCTTGGGAAAAGGCTTTGATTTGATAATACCATCATTAGGGTGAGTGGCAGACGATCCCATACCAGCGGGTTGTGTGTTTCCCTCTCAGTCTTTGGCATCACTCGGTTTACCCTCAGGCAAAGGCTTTGAGCTGTAAATGCCCTCATCGTATATGGATTGTAATCCCATATCAAGGGGTTATATATGTCCCTCTAAGTCTTTGGGATCAATAGTGGTTCCCTCAGGTAAAAGATTTGATTTGTGAGTACCGTCTTTGGGAGATATAGAAGGCAATCAATTAAGAGCGGGTTGTTTGTTTTTCTATGTATCTTGGGGATCAGTACTTTGGCCCGAGTACACTGACTATGATGTATCAGTGGCCTCTAATAGCTCGTTCTCATGGGTAAACTTTAGAGTAGACCCAAGTGTTGTGTCCTAAGCATAATCGGTATTCAGTAACCATTTCGGCACACAAGAGATGAACCTAGGATAAGCAACATACCTTTTCCTAGGAATCTCAAAGAGCCTAGTCACAAGATCATTGTAAATGATCTCTCCTATGTCTATCTTAGTCCCTGTCAGCAGACTGAAGGCCATCATCTATTGAGTGCAATTCAACCGATCAATATAGGATTTGTTCCACCGAGGACCTGAATGACAAAAGTCACCAGGAGCCTCCAAACCGTGGGAAACCAGGTTTTTAGCATGGGGTCTTATTGACCAAATTTTTAGCAAGGCCTATCTTTATGAGTTCAGCCTTCATAGCCTCAGTCTAAGCCAGGTCAACATGTGACCTTTGTTATATTTAAGCCCAGTTCTTTGACATAATGTCTTATAATTAAGATTTAGAGGTGTACCTCTATTCTTCATTGTAAACTTGATTCCTGAATCTTTTAAGAGGATTGGTTTAGAGTCCTCAGTAGGTAGTGTTGGTCTTACAACCTCAGCAGTACACTAAAACTCTCTAAGATAGTTTTGGTATATCATTGATGGTGTTTTGGAAAATGTCTCAGCCATAAAACAGTTTTTGAAAAATTTGCATATATTCTTGTAGGCTAAGACATTTTGGGGATAATTAAAGTTCCCCACAACGTTGTTGTTTATAAATTGGATGGATTTTGGGATCATGTCTTGTACATGTGGTGCATACACAATAGCTTTTAAAGTGGTCATTTTTAATGTTAAAACGACATTTTGATTTAAAAAAACAGGTTAAAAAGATGTTGTATACACACACAGAGATCAACTATGGTTGACATTTGGGATGTTATGAATACACACAATTTTTGTTTCTTTGAGAGAAAAAATTGTAAGAGCTTTGATAGCAAAGAGACTTTATGTGTGTGTGTGTGTGTGTTTTAACCATAAGGTATTTATAGGCATGGATTTCAAACCATTTTGAGATCAAAAGATTTTGAGGAAAAGGTTTTGAAAATGTTTGACGTCCATATTAAATGCTCATACCAAACTCATGGCATTATCGCGATAGTAACGGCAACTGTTTAGCCTTTATGTGTCGTGCACTTTTGGAGAGTGACGTGGATTTGGTCATTGAAAGGACGTATTGGGAAGGGTGGTATGTGCTATTTTACACATACCTTTTACCATGAAAAACGAACCCAAAATGACCAAAAACATAGAAAAATGCATTGTATATGTGTGTTTTTGTGTTTATTGTTGTGCATGTATTGAATATCAAGAAAAGGACAAAAACAAGGTTAAAACTGACAAAATCGGGCATGAGATTGAAAAGAGCGTGAAAATCCGAAGCTGGGCCGGGTCAGCCCAAGTCCTAAACTAAATAAACCATTAAGCCCAAATCCCATACTACATAAACCAATGACCTAAAAGCCTTTTTTATTATCTTGGCCCAATATGAATATTACCGAGCCCAATTCTAATCAAATAAAAATGAGAAGGCCCAACTTCCCTTTTATCCGTCCAAGTCAAACCCCCAAATAGACCAGTCAAAAGGATAGTCAAATATACTATTTATCCATCCTCGTTCCCTCCATTTTCACTATTTACCTTGCACAGGTAAATCCACCAAAGTACATGTACTCCTGCCCTTCTAGAAGCATACTTCTGACAACTATGACACCCTACTTATCCACGCTGGCAATCCCCAGCAATACCATTGGTCAATTGGACGTGGAGGGCATCCAACGGCTAAGAGATTGATGATTAGAGGTGATGGCCAGGATTAAATGATTAAGGAGCGTCCAGAAGGCTAAAAGGTTCATCTCATGCCTATATAAAGAGGCATCATCACACAGAGTTGATCATCTAGGAGTAGGGTAGTGTAGTATAAGCTTAGTAGTATTTTTAGCTTAAAGTTAGCTTAATAGTCTTAATTTTCATGTAATTCTCATTTTTAAAGCTTTGTAATCTTTAATTTTCAATAAAATTCAGTTTACTTTACTTTTGTGTCTTTAATTCAAGTTTTACTTCAATTCCATTTTTCTAAATATGATCATAAGCTCTCAATAAGCTCCCATAAGCTCTTATATACTACTTAAGCTTGTTATCACTCAGTTAAGCCCTTAAAAGCTTAACTAAGCTTATTAGATTACTCAATTCCTCCTCTAAAAGTACCTCAGCTTGATTTTGGATGATGAACCAGACTTGGATGGGTTCATGGACAATACCAACTTATCTTTGATAAGCTAGAGCTTTGTAGAGTAGCTCCTCGAGCAGTTATAAGCCTTGTTTAAGCAAAAACAATTGTAAGTTTAACTTTTCTTATTTCAAGCTTAGTTACTGTTTCATAGCTTATTCATTGCTATTTACTGCTTCATTTGTGCTTATAGATGCTTATTTCTGCTTATTCAGTTCTATTTTAGCTTAATATGTTCAAGTGTTAGCTTATATTAGTCTTGATTTGCAATTTCTTATAATCTGTTCTGATTTCTAGTTTTGTAGTTTATAAGTCTAGCTATTTAATAAGTCTTTGTTTGTCCTTAGCTTTTGCTTAGTTTTACTTACTTGCTTATTAGTCTTTTATTTGCTCAGTGCCTTATCTGTTTTCAAAAATCCAGAGCTTAATTAGGACTTACTTAGCTTAAAAATAAAAATGCAAAACTTAAAGTGGTGTTTGGATACCAGTTTTAACCAAGGGTTAAAACTGGTCTAACTAGTTTTGGCTATTAAGCCAAGTTTATTCAGCTTTTAAATAGTCTTATAAGTAGTTTAAAACAATTTTCAATCATAAGTAGGTTAGTTTACCTAGTTTTCTAATAATTTTCAGAGTATCATCATCTAAAACAGTTTGTTACAGCTTATTTGATGAAACTTCTTTAAAGTGTTTTTGAGTAGTTGTTTTTGTGTCCAAAGCAGTTCAAAACTTGTTAAAGTCTATTGGTTTAAGTCTAACAAAATGGTACTAAGCTGTGCTGAATTTCAGCATAAGTGTTCTATAAGTGTTATTTCAGTTTATTTTGGTCTAAACTAGTTTTACCAAGTCTCATTAGTCTAGCTTAATCAGTTTTAATTATCTAATCAAGTTTTCTAGTCTTATTTCTCTTTTGTAAGTTTTTTTTAAATAGTAGTCTAAAGTACCTTTTTCATCAGCTTATTTTTATTTAAATTGTCTGAAAATTGGTTTATGAGTTTATTAGCCTATAAGCTTGAACTGTTTTGAGGATTTAGACTTTGGTTTAAGCTTTTAGTAGCTTATTTGAGGCTTAGAAAGTAGTATCTCAAGCTGCTAGTTTCATTTTTTAGGCTTAATTTAGTTAAGTTGCATTTGGATCTTAAGTGCTTTTCAGTAACTATAATCCGCTTATTTGTAGTTCCTAGAGCTTATTAGATATAGTAGCTTAGTTGTGATTAGCTTATTTGCTTTTTATTAGGCTTATTGTGTTTAAAAAGCCCTTTGCAGCCTTATACTTAAGCTAGCAGTACTAACTCAAAGTTAGTACTCCTGAGTGTCTTTTGAACTTATTTCAAGATTATTAGGAGTGCTTATTTGGTTCCTTTGTGCTTATTAGGTTTAGGGATAAGGGTGTTTTCAACTTATTTGCATTGCTTGTAGCTTATTGTGCCATAAAAACCAAAACAGTTTTAGCTTAAAAGTCATTAGACTTTTTAAGCTAAAACTGTCATCTTTCATTTGCTTTTTCTGAGCTTATTTCTAAGTTCCAAATTTAGTCCCTTATATTGAAAATGCTTATTTACATGTCATCTAGCTTTTCAAAAAGAAAAATAAAAAAACAAAAAGTTTAACAAAAAGGGAGTCACAGGGGTCAAACATGTGACCTCCCTTTCATACACTCAACGTATTTAATACACACACCTTAACCAAACGTGCCCTTGGGTCTTTTCTGTCATACACCCATCCCTTCATTCTTTTAACCTTTGTTCCTTATTTTGCTTTTCAGCTTTAAATAGCTTATTTTATGCTTATTTGATTCAGCTTATTTTGCCGTTTTATTTTTCTTAGGTTTAGACTTGTTCAAACTACTTTTCATGAATTTTTTAGATTTTCATATTTAGGTTTACTATTTTTTATGCATTATTTAGATTAAATCTGTTTTTAATTAATATTAAATAAAATAAAAATCAAAAAAATATAATTCTTTTTCTGAAAATTATTTTAAGTCATTTAGGATTTATAAAAAATAAAAAACATTTTTAGGGCTTAATTTTGATTTACTTGCTTAAATGTCGCGTTTTTAATTTCCCGTTATCGTTTTCGTGTTTTAATTTTTAATTGCTTTAATTATTGATTGTCTTTGCTTGTTTTTGTATTAAATTTGTTAGAAATAGGAAACCAAATCAAACCTTTGAATTATTCAATCACGCGATCACGAACTTAACCGATTCTCGATTCGCGCTTCGTTGGAGGATAAACGACCCGGGAGGTTTTTGAGACAACTTTGGTTAAAAGTTTGTTTCTTAAATCCGACGGAAAATACTTACTATACTTTAATTGTTTACATCCTTATATACTTATATTATATATATAGTGTGTTTGGACGAATCAATTTTTGGCGCCGTTGCCGGGGAATTGTGTTAAGATTCTCTCGTTTGAATTTGTCGATCGTGATTTGGAGAACCTTTCGTCTTTTGAAAAAAAATCAAAAAAAATAAATAATAAAAGAAGTAAAAAATATTTTTCTTTTTCTTTTTACTATATGTAGAAGTTAATAAAAAAATACAAA
>BQNB010014654.1:30266-46681 GCA_026074375.1 Tanacetum coccineum | reverse complement strand
TTTAGTAGCTGTTAGGGACGATTTTAGGGCCTAAAAACCCTATTGTACTTCCTCTAACTCATGTTTTAATCAAGTAAGGTTTATTTAATCATTCAATATGTCTATGTGTTGTTGATTTATCTATGTTCTTGCTTTATTAACATGCTAGGCTAAGCCTTCTATTGTGTTTATTTATTATTATATGAAACCTAGAATGTTGATCTTAGTGGTGTTTCTTCTTGTGATGGATGTGCATGTTAGGTCTTAGAAAACCAGCTTTTGTCTGCATCGCTGTTGATATGTCTAAGAAAACATGAATGTGTCGAAAGGATACCATCGGGTAACAGTCTTCATACTACCTTGCCTCCTAATATGGTTGATCCACTTTTAATATATTTCACATGCACTTAGTGTACCCCTAGAGGCCTTATAATAGTCTTCATACTACCTTACTTGTGCATTGCTTTAGCGGAATACTAAGTAGACGGCGGGTTCGTGTAATTCGTTCATGACTTAGGAAATAATTACACAGATCATCACAAGGGTGACAAGGCAACAACGCTAGGAGAAGCAATCTAGGGAGTAATACATGATTAAATAAACATAGTCTTTTATCTTATTGTTATCACCATTAGTTTAGATTATTATTTAGTTTAATAGCTAAAACCAAACCCCCTCTCAAACATATGATTTACCTGCTTTCCATAAAACATAAAAATACAAAAATAATCTTTCGTCAACTTTTAGAATTCTGTTAGACCGTAATCAAGCCTTCCCAACCTATTCCTCGAGTGAACAATAACCACCCCACCGAGTCTTGCCTATACTACTACTACAACGATTAGGTGCTCTGCTTAGGGAGTTGTAAAACTTCTTGTTGAAGTCTAACGACGACCGCATCAGTATAATACCTTTAGAGCTAAACCCTCTGAAAGTCTCTCTCAGACCTATACCCGATACAAGACCTTGCTCAATGAGCTTTCAAATGATGGCGTGAAACTGTCTAAACATGAAATCAATGTGGGTTTCGTGAAAAGTCTCCCTGCGAAGTTGATAACATCAAATACTCGATACCTTTTTGTATGCAAATCCTCATGAAACGTTCATAACTGTCTATTTAGGGTTAAAATATGTACTTAATCACCTTGTATTTCATTTACAGGAAAATATGGATGTTGGAGCGGAAAGACACGAGAATTAGACAAGTAAAATGAAGAAGTTATGCTCACAAGACCTAACTACGGCGTAGTTACCACATTTAACTATGTCGTAGTTCAATTGAAGAATCCAAGCTGGCTTAGAAGAAACTACGGCGTAGTTGCCCCGATTTAACTACGTCGTAGTTACCATGAAGTACTGAATATGTAAAGTCTAGTCATAACTACGGCGTAGTTAACCACTTCAACTACGTCGTAGTTACACTTAGCCTGCAAAAGGAAAGCCTGACTCAGCATAACTACGGCGTAGTTTAAACCCTCAACTACATCGCAGTTGAGACGAATAATATAAATACACCCCTAATCCCAGCTTATTCGGATTATTCATTCATATAGGAGTTCCAGAGAATATCTAAGGCTTTAAAGGAGATAGAAATTCGGCTCATTCACCTAATAGTTCAAGGTAGAGATCACTTTACTTATTTATTGTATTATTCATTCATCACATAACCTGTAAGACAATAATGTTTTCTCAATCCATGAATTCTTCATTTATTTCTTGTGTATTTTGTAGCATGAGTGGCTAAGCACCTTAAGTGCTAGCCTTGTTATGATTTTTTATGGTTTTGATGCTAGTTTCCTGTTAAATTATCATATATAGGATATCCTTATTGCCTGTTGCATGATCCCTGAGATTTGGTAGTATTGATGCTAGTGTAGATTCTGTTAGACCTTATAGTAGACTTACCTGTTGAATTAAAGGTTAACTGGGTACTAAGGATAGCATGGAAACTGTCCATAGTGTAGGGATTGCTCATATCTCCGCCTACAGTATGATAGGTACTTATAAATTTCCCAGAAAACTCTTTCAGCGTAATTTGTAGCCAAGATGTGGGATTATTGGCATTAAACAGGTCATTAGGATTGTTAGGGTTTAACCACTATAGACTAGATGCTCACCCTTCGTGTCTAACAGGGATCTGAGATCGTAAGATACATAGAACAGGTAAATGCTCAATTAAACCTGTTGATATTAGAACCACCGTAAGCGATAAGTAGACAGTGCACTAGGAAACGCTAATCATAACTGTAACAAAGGAATAACTAGGCTTGTCTCCCTTCTCCCTGATCTATTCTCGTAATTTTAATTCCGTGTTCAATTTACTTTAATTTTGTTCAATCATATTCAAATCAATTCAAATCAATCTGTGACCCATTCAAATTGCAACTTAAACACTTAGCTCTTGGGACGACCTCGGATTTACCAATCCTGCACTACACACGATCGAGTTCTCTGCCTGTTAGTGCATTGTTGACCATAGGTAATCGAGTTTTATAAATTTATAACTTGTTAAAATTAATTCAACGATTAATATGCATCAAGTTTTTGGCGCCGCTGCCGGGGAGCTAAAATTAGTTTACAATTTGAATACCTGTTTTTGTTTGTCTAAGTTTTAAGAACTATTTTTTGTTATTCTTAATCTTAGGAGACAAGATGGGTGGCGCCGACATCAACACGCTCACAATGGAGCAGTATTTGACATTAACTCGCGGAAACCAGGCACCGAGTGTGGTTAAACCTGAAATCGAAGGCAATGTTAATTTCAAAATCAAGAGTCATTTCATGAGGGAATTGAGAGAAGTCACCTTCTCACGGAACAAAAACGACGATGCTTATGAACATGTAGAAAGGATTTTGGACATCGTCAGTTTGTTTAATATCCCGGGAGTTACACATGATGCAGTCATGTTGCGTGTATTTCCCATCATCCTCACCGGAGCTGCAAAAGGTGGGTGGGCAGACTATCTACAGTAACGATCAACACCTGGAATTTACTCATAAACGCCTTCATTCAAAGGTATTGTCCACCATCAAAATGGCTAAGCATCTCGAGAAAATCTACAACTTCAAGCAGGAAGGTGATGAAACATTGTACCAAGCTTGGGAGAGGTACAATGACCACATGTACAAGTGCCCAACACACGACTTAAACAGCCATCAGAAGGTCAACGTCTTCTATAATGGGTTGGACACTATGACTCGCCAACTACTATATTTGCAAGGACCAATACCTAATAAGACACTTTCTCAAGCATTAACTGCAATCCAAACTATGGTAGACTATTCACAAAAATGGCACGACGGGTCGACTAGCAGGAGGGTGAGTAACGACAACTCAGCTGGGATTGCAACTATCACAAATAAACTAGATAGCCTTGGGAGAGACATGAAGAAGCTAAAGTAGAATGTGCATGCTATCCAAGTAGGATGTGAATACTATGGAGAAGCTCACCTTAACAAAGATTGTCCAATTCATGAAGAGGTCAAAAGCATCGAGGAAGTCAAGTATGGAGAATTCAGACGACCCTTCTCAAATAATAACGACAATGGTGCTAGATATCGTGTAGGTCCATCGGGATACTACACTCGTGTTGATAATCGCCCGCCTTTCGGTGAGAAGAAACCAAGCCTCGAGGAACTAATGAACAAGTACATTGAAGAGTCGACACGAAAAAGAGCAGAAATGGAAGAATGGATGAAGAAGCTTCAGGAGAGCACTGAATTAAATACTAAGAACCAAAACACTTCATTAAAGAATCTGGAGACACGGATTGAGCAGTTGGCAAAAGATTACTAAGCAAAGGCTGCTAATGAAGTTCCAAATCCATCAGTTGGACAGTGCAAAGCAATCTTTGCTAACAACAAAGTGCCGACAGATGAAGCCTCTTCTAAGGGAACTACTGAACTACAAGGAGTATCTTTTATTTTAGATGATATTGTGTAGGTTCCCAAGGAAACAGAGGAAAGGCCACAAGGAGTCTTGCCATGCCAACTATTACCAAAAGAATTGAATCTAGGAAGTTTTACTCTTCCCTGCACTTATCGGTATTTTGAATTTTTATGCAATGGCATACTTATGAGCTAGTGTTAATATCATGCCAAGATCAATGTTTAACCATCTAAAAGTAACAAATCTAAAAAAGACTGATATGTTGGTTGAAATGACGAATATGACAAAAAAGGCTTCTGTAGGGATAGTGGAAAACGTACTTGTGAAAATTGATAAATTTTTATTCCCTTCTGATTTTATGATTATTGATATGCTAGGTGACCTTAATGAAACGATGATACTAGGTAGACCATTCCTTTCCACTATTCATGCTAGGATTGATGTTTTTGATAAGGAAATTTCATTAAGAGTTGGAGAGGACATAATTGTTTTTGACATGAATGGTCATGTGCATCATCCGGTAGTCCTAGTCAAAAATGCGTGCATGATCAATGATGTCCAAGGGGAAGAATCATTCAACCCTTTTGAAATAGGCAATGATCTTTTCTCATATGAGTCCCCTTTATGTTTAGAGTTCAAAAAACATAACTACTTGTGTTTAACTAAGCAAAACAACGAAGATACTTTTGTTAGTGATGATATGCAGGAAGATCGAGAAGGAGAAAAAGGGATGACAAATATGGTTGAACCTGAGACAACAACTCCAAGATTGCATTACTGTAAATGACTTTAGGTTTTAAGAGATGGCGAATTTTGAGTTTTGGCCCACCTGCGACCCAAGTTCAAAAGTATGCAACGGGGGAGACATAATCCATGGACTGGATGAACAAGGAAACATAAGGCAGTGGGAATGCAATCGTGATGATAAAAGACGAAACTAAAAGGGGAAGGAAATGCTTTTCCCCAACCTTCTCCTAATTAAGTACGAAAATAGCAAGATTGATGACACAGTCAGGGCAAGAAGGTATATTGAGTGGTGTGAGGAAAATAACATACCCATGGATGATGGAAGCGCCTCCGTCCCACACCATACCTTAGCTCATAGAAGAATTCTTGATCCTAGTAACCAGGAGGATCCGATTTTAAGTACTAAATCCTATTTCTCCAACTTTTCATCGGTAAACTAAAACAAACTGCAGCCGCGGAATTACTCATTTGAGGAATGGTTGAAAGTAAAGATCGGACATATAAACGTGGATAAATCTATAAAGAGTACAATGCTCAACAAATGGATCCTCGATAGTTTTGACATGGAAGCTGATTTTGCAGGAATACGTAATGACCCATATTCAAGAAGTTTAGATGAATACAAGGCAGTGTTTGACAACGAGATTGAGCAGTTGGCGAACGAGTATGAGTTAAAGATTAGAAAGAAAGGGTATATCCTGGATGATATATGGGAGAAATGTGAACAGGTCCATGGAGGTACATTATACTCATGGCACAATGACGGATTTGAGGAAGAAGAGCGATGGGAAAGTGGTCTTGACAAAAAATATTATGACCCGCCTCAAGTATGCATTGAAACATTTGAGGTAAAGAGGAATTCATTTAAGGAAGGAAAAGGTTTTGTCTGTGAGACTAAACAATTAGAGGATGCTTTACCATTAGGATGGGTGAATGGATCAAGGTTCAAAGGAATGATCTGGAAGGAGATAGACACAGGAGGAAGTGTCCAAAGGGAGACGTAGACCCGCCATGAGTCTAACTTAAAGGCTCGGTAATAAACAAAAGTGTTTATCAGGAGACAACCCGTCTTGTATACTCTTCCTTTATTTAATTTCTACATTTTAGTTTGGTTTGATATCTTTCTAACTTTGAAGGTCACTACAAGCCAGAAATCAATAATCCCCCTCGACTAATTGTTAAAAAGAATGTAGTTACAGTTTGTAACTACGGCGTAGTTGGGTACCCCGACTACGCCGTAGTTAAGCCAAATTCCTAATTTCTTGTTTTTAAAATTGTAACTACGGCGTAGTTGCACCCCTTAACTACGCCGTAGTCGATTTGGGAGTTTTACGGCTTATTTTTACTCTTGTAACTACGACGTAGTTCCACCTATGGACTACACCGTAGTTAAAACCTGCAAACATTAATTATTATCAAAACAAGTTAGAATTTTACAAAACCGTGTACATTTAGTAAATGAATTTTGTGGGTGTATCCATTAGAAGCCCTCACAAGACTTCACTCGTCCACTCGGGCCACCGAATGGTTTAAAAGACTTGTTGCATACGCTAAATGCAACCGTGATTCCTACAGAAGTAAGTTAGTTTTTCATACTTTGTAATCATGTAATGCATTAGGTTTTTTAAGTGATTTCAGGGACACGAGGTTGCTCAGGTTTTTCAAAGACAGGAGTCCATGTCATATAGCTTCGGTTATGCGGAACAATACTCAGGGGAGTCTTCCGTTTTAATTTTACTCTTCTTTTATATTTTCATTTCCTTAAATGTAAAATATGGACATTATACAAACCAAGTGGGGGGATGGGAGTAGAATTACCACTTGACCTATATTTTCCATTGATTTTCTAGTTTATTTTGAAAATTATTGCCATTTTCAAAAAAAAATTGACATGTTTTTCAAAACCAAAACTTGAATAGATCTTTGCCGAGCACAAACTACCCTTTATTTCCATTGGTGAGGTTTAACTGATATTCCATTTTAATATGTTATTACATAAATCCACCAAATATGAGTGTGTCGGTAGTATTGTAGACTTTAAAACTTAGCATGTACATCATTTCGAGACCTAATTGAGTGATAGGGATAGATAGTTCAATAAAGGCAACATTATAGGATTTACACCCAAATGAACCCATATATATTGTTGTGTGCGTTTATCGGCTTGTCAGACTGACTTGTCGACCTCTCATGATAATACCCCTTATTGCACTCACTTTTAATGTAAGATACCCCTAGAATAACCTGTTGAGCCATTTCGTGTTTAAAACCCAAATTGTTTATGTTCTGTATCGTTATTACACCTTAGCCTACCGTGTAGTCTATAAATCCATCGTTGAGGAGTTACTAGCTGCTTGAATTCCTTGGTTCGGGTTAATGGGTTCAGAAATCACGCTTGTATAGAAGACCTATCATTAAAGACCCCCCGTATCACTAATACTTTCGATACTGCTTATCTCAAGTGGAGGGATATTATTCATTATTATTTGCTATAAAAGATATATCTTGTATTGTTATATAGAAAAGTAGTTGTAGTATTTCATTTCACTTCTGTAGCATTATTGTATTTAGTGTTGGTTATCAAATAAAACCAACCTTTGTCCGATATGTATTGAAGACTTTGAGTTGGTGCGTTTATAAACCAACTACTTCACTAAAGGTTGGGTTAGTTTGCTTATGCTTCATCAAATTGCAGAACTATTACATCTATATCACTAAGACTAGCCCATTATTATTAATGATCAGATTTTCAGACTTTGAAGTTTGAGCTAACAGAAGGATAGTAGCCAGTGATGAAAAAACTGTGGATTGTATACTATTTGTTTTGTGTTCATTTTTATTAAAACCAATTATATGTGCATCTCATTGTCTTATCCTGCCCAATAATGGTTTTAGACTTTAGCTTGCTCGGGTTAAGGAATGAGTAATCACATGTGTCTCGTTCATGGATTTGGACGAGCATGTGTGGTTTTGTCGCCTTTTCTGGAGCATTGGTATTGGTTAAGATCTTTAACTTGTTTAAACATGTGTGTGTCACCCATGTTGCCTTTAAGAGCTATTTAGACTTTAACTCTAGTTGGTGTATCTTTGTGTACTTTCCAAGCTTATGATATAATACATGCTATGACAGTGCTATTGAGTGATCACCCCAAAATGAATCACTTAGACTAGTAAGAGTTGAGTGATTTTGATCTCCTTTCGTGAGGTGTTCGACTTTGGTATTTTCTAGCATAGGTAATTTATAAATTCATATCTCCCGAGTAAAATTGAGGGATATCTTTTTAAAAATTATTTTAACGGGTCTACTTGAGGGCAAGTAGAAGTCAAGTGGGGGGATATTTGATAACACCAAATACTCGATACCTTTTCGTATCAAAATCCCTCGTGAAACGTTCATAATTGTCTATTTATAGTTAAAATATGTACTTAATCACCTTGTATTTCATTTACAGGAAAATATGGACGTTAGAGCGGAAAGACACGGGAATTGGACAAGTAAAATGAAGAAGTTATGCTGACAAGACCTAACTACGACGTAGTTACCACATTGAACTACGCCGTAGTTCAATTGAAGAATCCTAGCTAGCTTAGAAGAAACTACGACGTAGTTGCCCCGATTTAACTACGCCGTAGTTACCATGAAGTACTGGATATGTAAAGTATAGTCACAACTATAGCATAGTTGGCCACTTCAACTACGTTGTAGTTACACTTAGCCTGCAAAAGGAAAGCCTGACTCAACATAACTACGGCGTAGTTTATACCCTCAACTACGTCGTAGTTGAGACGAATAATATAAATACAACCCTAATCTAAGCTCATTCGGATCATTCATTCACAAAGGAGTTCTAGAGAACATCTAGGGCTTCCAAGGAGATAGAAATTCAGTTCATTCACCTACTAGTTCAAGGGAGAGATCACTTTACTTATTTATTGTATTATTCATTCATCACAGAACCTGTAAGATGATAATGTTTTCTCAATCCATGAGATCTTCATTTATTTCTTGTGTATTTTGTAGCATGAGTGGCTAAGTACCTTAAGTGAAAGCCTTGTTATGATTTTGTTATGGTTTTGATGTTAGTTTCCTGTTGAATTATCATTTATAGGATATCCTTATTGCCTGTTACATGATCCCCAAGATTTGGTAGTATTGATGCTAGTGTAGATCATGTTAGACCTTATAGTAGACTTGTTGAATTAAGGGTTAACCGGGTACTAGGGATAGCTTGACAACTGTCCGTAGTGTAGGGATTGCTCATATTTCTGCCTACAGTATGATAGGTACTTATAAATTTCAGGAAAACTAGTCTAGGAGAGTTTGTAGCCAAGATGTGGGATTATTGGCATTAAACAAGTCATTAGGATAGTGGGGTTTAACAACTATAGACTAGATGCTCACCCTTCGTGTCCAACGGGGACCTGAGATCGTAGGATACATAGAACAGGTTAAATGCTCAATTGAACCTGTTGATATTAGAACCACCATAAACGATAAGTAGACATTGCACTAGGAAACGCTAATCATAACTGTAACAAAGGAATAACTAGGCTAGTACTCTCTTCTCTTGGATCTATTCTCGTAATTTTAATTTCGTGTTCAATTTACTTTAATTATGTTTAATCATATTCAAACCAATCTCAATCAATTTGTTACCCATTCAAATTGCAGCTTAAACACTTAGCTGTTGGGACGACCTCGGATTTACCAATCTTGCACTACACACGATCGGGTTGTCTGCCCGTTAGTGCGTTGTAGACCATAGGTAATCGAGTAATAAATTTAAAACTTGTTAAAATTAATTTAATGATTAATACGCTTCAGAAGTGGCTTAGCTTCTCTCATAGACTAAGAAATGCTAATCATACTCAGACCCTTGACCTTGCTGACATTTATGGGAGGTTTGTCTATAAAGACAACATGATCTCAAGGAGATAACCTAAGTCTAAAAAGGCCCTGATAACTGCACCCTCAACCACTCCCATATCAACTGCTTTCTTTTCTAACAATATTGTTTAGGATTTTCAAGAAAATTCTGATGTTGAGGTTGATGAGAGAACTAGTGAGGAATATTTAAGAGATTTAAATATTGAGTTTCATGAGAGAGCTCTTTTGGTTGGGTCAAAATGTTTTATCAAAAGGAGAAACGTTTTTTCTAGTCTAAAAGCAAATGAAAACACCGAGTGTTTTAAATGTGGTAAAAAGGCCATTTTGCAAGAGATTGTTTTTCAAAAACGTCAAAACCCTCTTATAAATCATCAGTGTCAAACTCTTCTTCAGTGTCTAGTGGTTTTCAACCTAAGTTTACACCTAAACTCATTTAGTCTTCACAACAAGTTCAAAGTAGTCAAAGTGAACCAAAAATTTAAAAAGATTACAAGACTAAGTACAAAAAGGTAAAAGTCAAACTTGCACTTCTTGAGGTTAGTCCTTCTACTACTCAGTCTCCAAAACCTTTTCAGTCTAAAAACAAAGGTATGGTAGCTGAAACTTTTGACTGCGATAAGGAAGAAGTGTTTGATGATGAGGAGATGACACAAGTCAATGTGTTGATGGCTCTTGCTGATGATGAGCTTGTTGTTGTAAAGAACCATGCTAGAAATGGTGAATGGATTGACATCACCATGAGAAAGGTAAACATTCTTTGTCTATGGATGAAGATGTTGATTGGCAAAATCACCTTAAGTACATTAACATTGACCTTAAGTTTGTTGAAGAGCAAAGATTAAATTATTATCAAAATATAACAAACTTGTTTTTGAAATGAATAAAGGTAGATATGATTTACTTGTTCTCAAACAAGCAAAACTTGAGGCTGTTACATTTCAATTCAAAACACCGAACTTATAAAACAAAAATTATGCTATTCAAGAGCAACTTAAGGAAGAAAAACGTGTTAATGAAAAATGGTTAAACATTTCAAATAAAGTAAGTCAATGCATAAATGAGCAAATTCCAAATCAAAAGAAGAAAATTCTTAGAATCGATCAGCTTACTACAACATTACCCAAAAATGATGTGAAATAAAATCTGTTCATACATGCCTCTATGGATTATGATCATGAAATGATCCCAAAATCTAAAAATTGGGTTGAAAGACATAATCCTGACAGTAAACTACCAAACTTCAACACTAGAAGAATTTTGGTTCCTGAAAGTCAGGTTGTCAATGAACGTCGTGGACTTACTAAGGCACCTGCTAACCCTGAGTCTTCTAAAGAATCAAGATCAAAACCTCTAACACCCTTACCTCCACTGAAAGTTCTTTAGGGAGCTTCTCCAAGCTTTAAGGTAATGTCATTGACTTATCAAGAACACTCTCCAAGGGAGAGACCTGGTTTAGGTACTATGAAACATACAAATCCTAACAAAACAGAATCTTCAAATAAGAGTGTTTTAGGACATGTCGCTATTTGTACCACTGAACCAGTCATTACTTCAGTTCCTACTAAAGTCAAAAACATTGAACAAGAATCTAAAATAAATGAATCAACCAAACTTGTTCAAATGCTGATAAATAAAAAAGGTTAACTCATCTTAAAAGATTCAGGAATATAAACTTGTGATCCCACTGTCTGATTCATAAGTTAGTTAACTCATCTAAAATGAGTCAGGAATCTAAACCTAAAGTTTAGAACATTGACTCATCCAAATCAGTCAGACCAAAACCTATACAAAAACCTAAACTGAAATGTGAACTTTGCTATTATACAAATCATTCCACTGATGATTGTTATAGAATTCTCTATTGTATGAAATGCAAAGGAGAGGATCATAGGACCTCTAATCACAATATGTATGTTGCATCACTAAAAAATAGTGAAAACTACAAGGCACAGCCTTATCAGTATGCATCACCATCAAAACAGATTATGAAAACTAATGCAAAGCCTTTCCCACTATGCACTCATTGTGGTTTCAATGACCATAGCCCTAATGATTATCATATGTATCCTAAGTGTGAAATATGTGGAAGCAATGATCATGCAACCTCAAGACACAATCGTGTTATTCTTGTCAGAGGAGGTGTCCTAGCTGAGTTTTCTCAGTCTAGTGAATCCTCAGTTGGTGTGAGTTGCAATACTTGTGGAATTAATGTTCATTTAACCACTAACCATAGTGACTTTGAACATTTCAAAAAAGGTGAAAAACTTCAGGCTACTAAATCTAGAGAGCCCACAAAGAAGTAGGTTCACAAGAGAAACTAACACTGTTTATTATTTATGTATAGACACATCAGGGAGTCTATCTGGTACTTGGACAGTGGATGCTCAAGGAGTATGACTGGTGTCAAGAGTTATCTGTACAAATATGTGGAGCAACCAGGTCCTATGGTAGTATTTGGTGATAATTCATCTTGGATTACTGAGGGATATGGTTCTATAAATTGTGGTGGTATAGTTTTCTCTAAAGTAGCTTTTGTAAATGGTTTAAAGTACAATCTAATTAGCATCAGTCAACTTTGTGATGCTAAATATATTGTTCAGTTTGATGATAAGTAAGGGAATTTTTTTAATGCAAATAAAGAAAATGTGTTGATAGCCCTAAGGAGAAATGATGTATATGTTCTTGACATATCATAACCGACTCCAAATGGAGTTTGCTTCTTTGCCAATGCCTCTAAAAGTGTTATCTGGCTATAAAACAAAAGGCTATCACATCTCAATTTCAAAAACATTAATAGACTTGCTAAACAAAACAAAGTTCTTAGGCTTTCCTCACTTGTTTATTCAAAGGATAAACCATGCTAAGCATGTGAAAAGGGAAAGCATCATAGAGCTTCTTTCAAAACAAAGCAAAATTCTCAATCAGGAAATGCTTGCATCTTCTTCACATGGATCTATTTGGACCACTCACTCTAATGTCTGTAAATCATAAGAAGTATACCCTAGTCATTGTTGATGAGTACTCAAGGTACACATGGGTTCACTTTCTCAAGAAGAAGAGTCAAGCAGCTGATGTAATAATGTCCTTTATCACAATGGTTGAAAATCAAAATGATGTCATGGTCAAATAGATCAAAACTGATTATGGAACTGAGTTTAGAATTTCTGAACTTAAGAGCTTTTGTGATGAGAAAGGAATTTCTCAGAACTTCTCTTCTCCTTACACACCTAAACAAAATGGTATGGCTGAAAAGAAGAACATAACTCTCATTGAGGTTGCTAGAACAATGTTGAATGGTTCAGTACTCTCTAAGCATTTTTAGACTAAAGCAGTCAGAATTGCCTGCTACACTCAAAAGAGATCAATAATTGTCAAAAGACATGATAAGGATCCTTATAAATATTCAGAGAAAGGATCCCTGATATCAGCTACTTTCATGTGTTTGGATGTCCTGTGTTTATTCATAATCACTAGGATCATTTAGGAAAATTTGATGCAAAGACTGATGATGGATACTTTCTTGGATACCTTTTTTGTTTCTAAGGCCTTCAGAGTCGTTAACACTAGAACACAACAAGTTAATGAAACTTATCATGTTACCTTTTATAAAAGTATAGAAGCCATCAGGTTTACCAAAACTTTAGTAGATGAAACTGGAATTAATGACTCGTCTAGATATCCTCCTGATGAATTCCTTCATGAGGATGATCCATCTAGACAATATCAAGTAAATTCTGATATTTCATACTACATCACTCCTCATAATCGTTCCTTAACTAAACTCACACAGACCACTGATGTCCCTAAAGTGATTACTCCAAATGAGCAAACCCATCCCCTAAATAAGGATACTGAAGGTCCTTCTGACCTGATAAACACTAAAAGGACACCAAAACAAGTAGTTTATAATGAACAAAAACAATCTACCTACTAAAGGACATTTAGGGAACAATGCTGAAACATCAGTATTCATTACTGACCTTTCAGTCCCTGAAATAACTCAGTCTCCAACCACTCATCATGCATCAACAAGTTCACATTCTGCACCTCATGATAGATGGTCAAGATATCAACACATTGAATTGGTAAACATCATTGATGAACCCACTGAAGGCATACTTACAAGAAGTATGGCTGCCAAACTCACAACTACCTCAACAAGTGAATGTCTATTTGCTGACTTTCTCTCAGAGATTGAACCTAAAAAGCTATCTAATGCACTGAAACATCCAAGGTGGGTTGATGCAATGCAAGAAGAATGAATCAGTTTTATAGAAACAAAGTTTGGACACTTGTTCCTAAAGGCAAAATAGCTATTGGCTCAAAATGGGTGTCTAGGAACAAGAAAGATGAACTTGAAACTGTTACAAGAAACAAAGCAAGACTAGCTGCTTAGGGTTATAGTTAAGAAGAAGGAATTGACTATGATGAAACCTTTGCACCATTTGCAAGGATGGAAGCCATCAGGATCTTCCTTGCTTTTGCCACCTACATGAACTTCAAAGTCTTTTAGATGGATGTCAAAAGTATCTTCCTGAATGAAAAGCTTAAAGAAGAAGTTTATGTCAAACAACCTCCTGCTTTTGAGAGTATCGAGTTCCCTGACTATGTCTGTAAGCTTGATAAAGCCCTTTATGGACTGAAACAAGCACCAAGCGCATGGTATGAGACTTTATCTACTTTCCTCATTCAGAACAAGTTTATTAGAGGAAGGATTGACAACACTTTATTCATCTTCAAAACCAAAGGAGATGTCTTACTTATCCAAGTGTATGTGGATGACATCATATTTGGCTCAATAAATTACAAACTTTGTAAACAGTTTAAAAAACTAATGACAAAGAAGTTTGAAATGAGCATGATGGGTGAACTCACTTATTTTCATAGATTTTAAATCAAGCAAGACGACAAAAGAATATCCATTTGTCAAGAAGAGTACACAAGGGGCTTACTAAAGAAATATGGGATCTTTGATAGCACTTCAGTGAAGACACCCATGGTTCCTCCAAACAACCTAGATCTTGACCTTTCTGGTAAACCAGTAAATGAGACCTTATACAGAGGAATGATTGGGTCCCTGATGTACTTAACTGCAAGTCGGCTTGATATCTAATTCTCAATGTGTCTATGTGCAAGATATCATGCCAATCCAAAAGAACCACATCTCATTGTTGTGAAAAGAATTTTCAAGTACCTGAAGGGTACTCCATCCCTTGGTATGTGGTATCCAAAATGCTCAGGATTCAACCTTAAAGGATACTCAGACTCAGACTATGTTGGTTACAACATGGACAGAAAAATCACTTTAAGTACCTGTCAATTGCTTGGAGACAAGTGAGTGTGTTAAAGTGCAAAGAAACAACAATCATTGGCTATGTCCTATGCTAAGGCTGAATATGTTGCTACTGTTGGGTCTTGTGCAAACATCCTCTGGATGAAAAGTCAACTCAGTGACTATGACATTCATTACAAGATGGTACCCATCTTTTGTGACAACACCAATGCCATTTCCATGTCCAATAACCATGTTCTTCATTCAAGAACAAAACATATTGATATCAGATATCATTTCATCAAGGACCATATCCTCAAAGGTGATATTGAATTACACTTCATTCCCACTGAATATTAGCTAGCTGATATATTCACAAAGCTATTGGATGAACCCACTTTCACTAGACTGAAAACAGAATTGGGCATGCTGAACATTGATTATTTAGGTCCCCGACTAAAAGATGCTTAATATGGTGTAAATAGAACCTGTCCGCTAAACAACACTCACTGATAACAAATCATGACTCCCATGACACCGAGGAACATCTCAAATAAGGAACTAAATGTTCTAAGTATTTAGTTACTTAATATCCTACGTTGGTGATAGAACACATTAAATAAAGAACAAGTATTCCTTATCTAACTGTCATATAACAGTCTTGGGTCCCACACATCTCACGTTCAACAACTAAGCATTTAATGCGCACTCTCACACATATTATAAAAATTGATCCCGTCCAAATACGTATACGTAAAATATAGTATAAGGATTAGTCAATAATAGTATATTAGGTATTCCGCGAGGATTCTAGAAGATTAGTTTTGACCAAAGCAATTTCTAAAACCTCCCGGGTCGTTTATCCTCGGCAAAGTGCGAATTGAGAATCGGTTAAGTTCGTGATCGCGTGATTGAATAATTCAAAGGCTTGATTTGGTTTCCTATTTCTAACAAATTTAATACAAAAACAAGCAAAGACAATCAACAATTAAAGCAATTAAAAATTAAAACACGAAAACGATAACGGGAAATTAAAAACGCGACATTTAAGCAAGTAAATCAAAATTAAGCCCTAAAAATGTTTTTTTATTTTTTATAAATCCTAAATGACTTAAAACAATTTTCAGAAAAAGAATTATATTTTTTTGATTTTTATTTTATTTAATATGAATTAAAAACAGATTTAATCTAAATAATGCATAAAAAATAGTAAACCTAAATATGAAAATCTAAAAAATTCATGAAAAGTAGTTTGAACAAGTCTAAACCTAAGAAAAATAAAACGACAAAATAAGCTGAATCAAATAAGCAGAAAATAAGCTATTTAAAGCTGAAAAGCAAAATAAGGAACAAAGGTTAAAAGAATGAAGGGATGGGTGTATGACAGAAAAGACCCAAGGGCACGTTTAGTTAAGGTGTGTGTGTTAAAAACGTTGAGTGTATGAAAAGGAAGTAACAGGTTCGACCCATGTGACTCCCTTTTTGTTAAACTTTTTATTTTTTTGATTTTTATTTTTGAAAAGCTAGATGACATGAAAATAAGCATTTTCAATATAAGGGACTAAATTTAAAACATAGAAATAAGCTCAGAAAAAGCAAATGAAAGATGACAGTTTTAGCTTAAAAAGTCTAATGACTTT
>BQNB010014654.1:0-18706 GCA_026074375.1 Tanacetum coccineum | reverse complement strand
CCTTTTATTCCTACTATGAACAAGTTATTTGATTTAGTTAAGAAACATGCAAGCCAATACATTGCCACATGGAATGGAGGTTACAATATAGAGTTAAAGGACCTTATTTAGATCAGTGTATGGTGGATTTGGAGCAAATAGTGTGTTCATGTAAGAAGTGGAAGTTGACTAGTCTTCCTTGTAAGCATGTTGTAGCAGCAATTTAGAATACCACAAAGAATGGGATAAATGATGGTATGCTAGAAGATTGGGTACACCTATGTTATAGGCTTAAAACATGGAAAATTGTTTACTATTTCAAAATCAACCCTATAAATGGTATGAATCAGTGGCCTATTAGTCAACAAACAATAACTCTTATCCCTCCTATACATAAACCACAAGTAAGTAGGCAAGAAATGAGAGAAAGAATGGTGCTTTTGAAGCTATCAAAGATAGTAATCTGACTAGGAGGAGAAAGACAGTTACTTGTTCCTAATGTGCTAATTTAGGTCACAACAAGAAATCTTGTAAGGGTCAAAGTGGTTATGTCGATGGCAAAAGGAAAATGACATATGGTGTTAGCAAAAATAAATAAGGGGTTACACAATCTCAGCCTTCTGTAACCCAAGTAGATGTTACCCAATCTCAAGGTCCAAGTGAAGTTGGTATTACTCAATCTCAGACACAAACTCAAGGTGCAAGGTCAAATCAAGTTGTAGGATCAAGTCAAGTTGTAGGTCCAAGTGCAATGTCAACTCAATGTGTAGGGTCAAGTCAAGGTTCAGTGTCAAATTAAGGTGTAGGGTCAAGTCAAGGGGCGGGTACATCTGGGACACCTAAAAACAAACTAACCAAGAAGACTACAAGCGTTTAGTCCAAGAAAATGAACCAACTTCATCAAACTTTCTTTTGTGTAACTGAATTAAACTTAATGTTATATAATATTGTTTCTTAACCATTTTAGACAATATTAGTATTATGAAACTATTTAGTAGACTTGATGTATGATATCATATAAATTTTCACTGTAACACTTTATGTGTTACTTAATGTATGATAATTTTATCCATATGTTGATGCTTATTTTCTTTTTTTTTATTCTTATTTTGAATTGATGACTTGTTGATTATATATGGTCATTTTGACTTTTATTAGTCAAATGGTATAAAATAGTCATTTTTAATTGCTTACTTGTTGATTATAAATAGTCACTTGTTGATTAGAAATGGTCATTTTGACCATTTTAGTCAAACTACATAAAATGTCCTTGAATTGATCACTTGTTGAATAGAAATGGTCATTTTGACTTTTTTAGTCAAATTGCACAAAATGGCAATTCAAGCTATGATACTTGCTCACTATGTAGTGATAAATGGTCATTTTGACCTTTTAAAGTCAAACTGCATTTTTTGGCAATTCAAGCTGTGATACTTACTAATTTGCATTTCTTGCAACCAAATGTAACATAAACGGTTACTTTGATTCATTCATAGCTATAGTCAAATTGCCATTACAAGATTACCATTAAAACATTCTTTGTCAATTTACCCATAAGAAAACTAACCTTAATAACTACATAACTTACCTAACATACACTAACCTTAAACAACTAGAACAATTAAAAACAAATTAAGTACACAAAGAAGAAAAATCAACTAGCAATCAACCACTTCTTCTATATTTTGTTCTCACCATCCAACAATGTTACTTTAAAAAAAGGACAAAAGGTGCTACTGTGTGTAAACGTGTAAATCACAAGTACGAAGTTTGTAATTTACTCTAAAATGGAGGGTGTATGTTAAAAAAGAAGAGTTTGTAGGAAAGAGAAGAAAAGTATAAATGGTTGACCTTGAGACTGATTTCCATTGACATGCAAAAGAGTTGAGACCTCACCACCTTTTTGTCCAAAAAGGGCATTTTCGTCCACATCATTTCCTTTCCTGCTACTGACTCACTCACTCTGCTAATCCCACCTATACATACAATACAGGTACATCAACCTATATCTCATCAATTCATCATTTCTTGAAATTCAATTTTCGTTAAATATTGCTGATTGATATAATCATCACCAGTTCAGCTTAAATCTTCACCACATTGTTAAACTGCTCGTTCTGTTAACAGAATTAACGGTTAACAAACGATTCTAACGGTCTTCGGAGCTAGTAAGTTTATACAATTTCTCATCATAATGCTCATCAATTGTTAGGGTTTCGACGCTCTAATTGTTGTGCTTTCGTCTTCTTAACCCCAATTGTGACGTCATCGTGCGTTTGTTATGTGATTAGAGTATTGAGAAATTAGGGCTTGTTTAACAAATTTTACGAGTGTTGATAATTTTGATAACTTGATGCATCCATTTACAAGTATACAGGTGGTTGTGTTGTTTAATTTGTTGTTCTTGTGGTGCCCCAAAGTTGTTGAATCTCAAGTATATAATCCCCAATCCAAGCCTGCAAGGGCTCTTGATGCTACGCTTCAGGGGTATGCTTATCGTGCATTTCTTCATCCGCGTACTGGTATACCCTTTGATGGGATTATACCTCCCTATTTGACTGGGATTCAGGTATCCGCCATGAGGCTTAGGAGTGGTAGTTTATTTCATCGAGGTGTTCAGACGTTTAAGGAGTTTAGGATTCCTGTTGGTTTAAGAGAGCAGCCGTATGTTGAGAGGCTTGTTATGGTTTATCATAACCTGGGAAATTGGACCACCACTTATTATACTTTACCTGGTTATACGTATCTAGCTCCGGTATTGGGTCTTCTTGCTTATAATGGCTCAGATTTATCAGCGACTAATCTACCTGAACTTGACATGTGGGCTTCGGATGAAGCTATTATAATAAAGTTTGGACGGATAACCGCAATACCTGATGGTTTGGTTGCCAAGTGTGTCTGGTTTGATTTGCATGGTCAGGTGAACTTCACGAATTTGGAATCTGGTAATGAGTGTTGGACGTTCGAACAGGGGCATTTCTCCATTGTAGTGGAAAACGATTCCCCTACTGTACCAGCGCCTCGTGAGCCAGTACCTCCTGCGCCACCTGAAGCTCCTGCACCTAGTAGTAGAACTAAAAGAAACGACTCAATGGTGTGGGCTATGGTTGGTTCAATATCTGGTGGAATCGCATTGTTGGTGTTGTTGGGATTGCTGATATTGTGGGCTTGGCGATATAAAAAAAGAAAAAGAATGCGTGAACTAGAAAGGGCTGCGGATGCTGGTGAAGCGTTGAGAATGACAAGAGTTGGGAGTATGAGAGCACCATTCGCTTTGAGCACAAGAACGATGCCAAATATAGAACATGACTTCTCTGTTTGAGTACCAGTGTTGATATCCTGTACAAGCTGCCTCCGTCACATTCATTTGCCTCTGCACTAAATAGACTGACAGTTTCCTGCCTTTTAGGTATCCTATTCCACTTACTCTTTATATCTACTCGTTCATATTCTAGATAGGCTTATTGTGTAAATGATAAACTCCAACGAGACTATCATATCCATCACAGGATATGTGTATTCTGTAAGATTTAGCCCATTCCTGTGAGTTTTGATGTCCTATTGACCAGGAATAATCTTTGATCATGAGATTTGAATCTTTTTTTAGCAATTGACTGTAATATGATATACAATGTTAAAGATATGAGACTACGATGTTAAAGAAGCTACAATTTGTACGATTTGGCTTTGTGTGTGCTCTCGTTATTAAATTGAAAAGCTCCTGTTGTACGCATCTGCAGCTTTAGTTTCCTGTAGAACATGATTCATTACGGATTTGAAACATGAAAGACAATGTGATCAATAAGACAGTAATTTAGATGGTTTGTTGCTTCTGGCTGGAAATTGGGCCTCGGTTATTTGGTCACCAACCTGTTGCTTATACGTAGAAATATTTCAGCCTAGAGGATGTTGGTAACATGTTGTTTTAATACAGCTATGCTTGTGATTGTTATTGTGAATATGAAAGTTGCATGTGCGAAGTCACAGAAAGGTCAAACAAATAGTATGTTTAGTACTTGGTCACATTAATTGTAGGCAGGTCTTGAGATATTAGTTTTTACGTGGGCACTATTAACTTTTTATGATTCGAAGTTTGCCGGTCTGTTTTATGTGAATTACTAGCATGGAATATGTATCAACTCATTCCCATATAGACAGATATGGAACGTCTTTCTGTAACAACATAAGTTGTGGACTTTTATGATGATATATTAACAATGAAGAAAAGGGTGAAATCTTGTGATTCTTTGTGATAAAGGAACGACAATGAAAACAGGATAGAGGTATATTGTGAACATAAGCAATGTACGTTATATATTGTAATGACCAGTAAGGAATTTTCATGTGATACAACCTAACCTAATGAATCTTAGGAGGACCAAATGTCTTTCTTTCTTAAAAAAGGTGATGACAACTTACTATATGTGCTGCAAATGCATGGTTTAAAGGAAAAGAGGGTTAAACATAAGTGTGTGTAACAGAATAGAGGATGTTTGGTGCAAATGTGGTTTGTGAAAACAATGTAACAAGGTGGGGTAGAGGTTTGGGAAACTAAACAAAGGTTACTAAAGTATCGATTGTATGTAATCTGGCATTTGGTACTTTAATGTTTGCAGTTGTTGGCTGTGTTTAAAAGGCATGAAAATATCAACCAATCAGCTGCTGATAAAAATAGGCTTGAGTGTGATTATGTATATTGGCAAAAAGGGGAAGTTCAATTTTTTTTTTAGCCTACATGTTGCTAATATGTAGAGATTGCTTTGAGAGGTGATATGCATTATCATGGCATGTGATAGAGTTAGGATTCCAGTGAGGCGTGTTCAGTATATTGTTCATCCCGTATGAAAACGTTTCAACCACACATTTTGTGGATTTTTCTGATATTCATCGTGTAAATTCTTGTGTTCTTTTCATGTTAGAAGTATGGTTTTCTTCTCCAGCTTTAGTTTGTTTCTTCTCGCTTGTGGCCAAGCTTACCTGCCAAATTGAAATACATTTTCCTTCGTCTCCCGGGAAGACAGAAAGCGCGTGGAATCTGACCGCTATTCTTCTATCACTATATGGAGAAATCCATTCGTGTTTAAATTGTATTTATTTTTTTCCATTAAAATTCCCCACAAAAATGAAATTTTATATTTTCTAACATATCAAAAAATTATAGCAACACATTTTATATGTCTTGTATGTTCCCTTTGTAACCCCAAACTCGCACTTTTTTTCTATCAAATGAAAATTTTAAGTTCATTTGAATGCAAGTTTTTTTTCCAATCCTATAGAGACTGAACTAAAGACTTTTCCCACCAACTCGGCTCTTTTGCATATGATTTGAAACAAAAGAAATGGCAATAATCACATACAAAATGTTAGGGTAATATATATAATATGAGGAATATTATTCATCTGAATGTTGCATTCTTATCTTTATCTTCAAAATCTGGTATTTGAAGTCATTCTCATTTGCAATTCATTTAGATAGTTGGATTCGGTCCAATCTGAATTACTACTAGTAGTATTTAGATATTTTGTTTTGTTGGGGACTTGGAGCATTTATCTGTATGATGTACAATCTAAGTTAGTTTTAGTATTTCCCACGGTATTTTCATTCTCATGTTTGTATAGTTTGAAAGGTGTCATCCTTCAGTTTTTTCTCAATGATCGTAGTTGTTTCAGAAAATTCAGTTTAGATATTGTTTCTTCCCGAACATGATATATATTTAAAACTAGTAGGATTTCATAAAATAGTCAAATATTTTCTATCATTCAAGTCAAGCCCGGGATCAAGCATTAGCTTATCTGGAGCCTACATCATGATTTATAAAGACTGCCTCAAGTTTTTAAGTTGAGCTCGAGTATAACTCGGCTCTTTTGCAGCCCCTATAGATAAAACGAACAAGCACACAGGTTGAATAACTTATTGAGTTGACAACATCCGAGATAGTTTCTCTATCTTTGTATCTCTTGGAAACAATTAACCTTTTGAAGTATGTTACCGTAGTCGTCTGTTAGAGTGGTTAATTATCTAGATTTTGCAAGATAACGGAAATTTGGGAAAATAACTTAATTGGATGTATGTTCTGTTGGAATTTAACAATCAAGTTAACCAATTTAACTCTTACGAGTACGCAGCGGATAGATCGAGTCTAGTACAAATAATTAACATACATATAAAACACATTTAAGGGACACGAAAAATAAATAGGAACATACCCTCGTAGTCACCAGCAAATCAAAGAAACCAAGTGTACGAAACTAGTGACTAAATTGTCACCTCTACGAGTGCTCACACAAACACGTAAACAAACACGCCCGGATGCTAGTCTTACTTCACGTGTATCCCAATACAACCTTTGTACGCTATACCTTCTGTAAACCAATCACCAAAAACCACCCTAGCTTATGGACCGAAATACAGAATGAAAGAATTAGGGTTTAGTCTAATTCGGTTGTAACCGAAATAGAACAGATCCAACCGAAATACACCAAAACTCAAACCCTAATCGAATCTAATAGTTGTCTCTCCTTGACAACCTGTAAACCAACGTATAACACCTTCTGGATCAGACCTAGGATCGAACCACACTCGATTAACCTTGAAAGGAGTTAACCGAAAATGACCAGTGGGTATAAATGAGGACCGAAAATCAGAAGTAAGCCTTAATAAGGTGTTTAGCTTGCGTCTGATTTTAATGGGGAAAGGGGAAAAGAGTTTTGTGTTTCCTGTTGTGTTCTCACGTCTGATATGAGCTAGGGAGGGGTGGCTTTTATAGCCTCAAGCCCTAAACACATGATAAGGCTAAAAAACCTCATATGATAAGACTAAAACTCTTTTATGATTAAGTCTTATCATAACTCTTTCAGTTCTTATCTCCCTTAATGAACCTAGACACTTTCAAACCCCTCTAGAACCTTCTCACAGCCAACACAGGGATAAGGTCACTTATGGGCTTTGTCTAGTTCGACTCTTGTCCAAAACCGGTTTACTTAGAAACATTTGTGAAGTATTAAACGTGCTCTAAATGTTTTTTTCGTGTGTGCCCCCAATAGGCTCACACACTTCTAGTCGTACATTGCGTATCCAACTAACATAACCCAACATGTTCAAGTTACACGCTAAACACATTCAAACTCGTTTTAATCCCATTAACCCGGTTTAAGTATATCATACCTTTTTTATTGGACTCATTTGAGATAGAACTACCATTAAACGTTACTGTATATTTTATAACAAAAGGAATTTAAACAAAAGAAAGCCTAACACCGGGTCTAGAAGTCGTCAAAATTTGGTCCTGGGAGGGTGGGACAAGTGTTGGAAATAATGATGAGGTTGGAAGTTTTTATTATCCTACATTGATGTAGGAGTGAAAACTTAATGAGCTTATAGTTGTTAAACTTATTGTAAATCCAACTTAAGAGTTTGAGAGAATGGTGGGGGTTCTATGTTTAGCTCACACTAAAAAGCTACATGTCCTATTATGTGTACACGTTTTCTGTGTGTGAGATGTGATAAAGGCCCAAGTGATTAAATCCCATATGGTTGACTTGGTAAGAAAGAAACCGTCTCTCATGTTGCTGATTATTAGGAGGATCGTGATCTTAACTGATCACTTTGATCATGATCTAACACTACATGTACATAGCAATAAAAAGGGTTCTAATGGTTGTTCTTTAGAGTGGAGAGACTCACCAAAGACACACGAAAACATTCACATACAAAAAAGTCCCACTTTTACCCAATGATGAATAGCTGCTCTCTTATGTTTTTTGTCTACCACCAATGGCATTACGTTGCTTTGGATCGCTGCCAATATGCAACGTTGTGTCTGCATCAAATCCTGGGGGTTTTACGACCGAAGGCTCTCAGCGAAATAGAGCACATAAATTCCTTTAAGGACAGGGGTTTCTCCCGTGCAACGACACTATTTTACTATTTGTTGTCGTTGTTGTTGTTTCAGGTTTATCCAGTGGCTTCCTTGGATCCGTTAAAGTTCCGTGGTGGATTCTTTCTGCAATATTACTCATGTAGTGACCTGCTGACCATTGCCAAATGAGTATGTGTTTTGACTCTTATAATGAATATTCTTATTCTTATATATGTAGAAGGCTGTGTAGAAGAATACAACAATCTTAAAGGAATTTATATAGAGTTAAAACAAAGTTTTGAGTAACCAAACCTTTGAAATGAGTCTTATATATGTTCGACATCTGGAACATGTTGTTTAGAAACTGTATTCTATAAGAACTTCTATACAATTTGTGTTGGATATGAGATATACATATTTAGTTTTCGAGCCCTATTTATGATGAGGATTCGAAAGCTTTGTATATAACAATGGAATACGTGGCTGATAATTGTGACATCTAATTGGAGACATTAAAATGAGATTTTATATATATTCGTTGATATTTCTTATTTCTTACTGTTGCGACATTATGAAGTACTTAGAGTGAAGTCTAGTACCAAGGATATATGTGAAGTCTTTACGAAAAGCGTTCGTAAAAGCAGGACCACATGTACACTTTGAGGTATGATTTCTAACGTCACCATTTTCTCGGTTGACTGATACATAATCTAGTGTGCCCCCTCAACTTGGTTGAACTTAGAGTTACCAAGCATCTCGACTTTCGAGTCGGGATATCATGAGACATGTTGTTCTCGTTATTGATACATCCAACGTGGGTTGTTCATTTGGAACTCGAGAAGGAACTTCCAAAAGTGTTGGACATCTGGAGACGATGATGAGTTAGTAATTAACTAGAGTTATATATTGGTTGAAGTACTCTGGTTCTCAAAACTGATGTTTGGCATGAATTTAGTTAATAAAACATTGATTATTTTGGCTACAAGTGCCTTGTTATAATCAAGTTATACAGATATATAATTCGGATTGTGTTGTACTAACATGATGACTTGTTCCTTGGTGTGCAAGAAACAAATATGTGCTTTCGATTCGTGTCGGAAGCTGAACTTCTTGAAGAGCTTTCACTCCGTGTAGGAAGTTGAACCTAAGCTGAACTTATTGCCTTGTTGTGGCAATTAAAGAGGTATGTGAAATAAGATGTAATATATACCTAAAATTCCGTTGTGATAGAACGTATACACAAGTATTTGAGAAATCCCAAAGTGCTACTACATAGTCAAGAAAATTAACAAAGCAAGAAGGCTGGTTGTTATTTTTTGATCGAGAAATAGAAGGACGTGAGTATTCCAGTGCAAGTGTTGGTTTATTGTGTAAGTTGAAGTTGAACTAACTATGTGTCGTTGTAAACTAATACATTTGCAACCCAAGCTTCATGTGTTGAATATCGTAGGGTACTCGACGGTACTCTGTATTAGTCAAAGTGGTGACTAAAGTTCACAAGCAGGTGAATTTATGTACTCACAGAATGACTTGTCTCTTGCGGAGACATGATATAATGTGTATTTCTTACTTGGTGACGGAAGGTGAACTCATTGCCTAGTTGTCTCTTGTGACAAGCTAAGTGGATTAGGTATTTAGATCATTAAAGATCTAACACCTTAAATTCTATAGTGATAGAATGGGTGTAGAAAATTGTTGAGAATGGCCATTAATGAAACGTTTGTCAAGAAATCTAGAAACTTGACGTTAGCACTACTAAGTCTCTGACGAGAGACTTGGTGAGTGATTGTGATCGACGAACAGTGTGATTGTTTGTCGAGTAGCCTATTAAGGCTATGACGAGAGACTTATTGAGGCTTGCTAGGAGACATGGGTATGAAACCATTGAGAATCAGTTAGTGATGGAAACCCGATAAGAATAAACAACAGTAAGCCACAGTAATGAATGAAGATATTGAGAGGCAGAGATCGCTGAAAACCATAAAAATTGAACTAGTCTATAGGTACGTAATGAATGCGGAATAGACTTGTTCTTGGTGGTCCTGCGCAGAAGGTATTTAATATACTCATAAATACATGCAAGACAACTCACAAATTCCGAGTTGTTCTAGTATCAGTAAAGGCAGCTCTGAATCATAATGTGCAGGTATTTATTGGACACAAGAAGTTCATCAAAGTAAAGCCAAAAATAAAGTAAAGCCAAATCATGGAAATTAAAAAAAGTTGAAACACATATTCATGATCTTTTTAACTTTGTTATACAACAAAAAGTACATGCAATACAATTAAAAAAGCAGCAGTCTTAAGGCCAAACTTCCAGTTTTCTTGACTTCTGATGAACGATTATTCCTTAGTTCCCACCAGCAAACTTCCTGCATCCATAAAAAATGCATCAGGCAAATCCAGTGCAGAAACACAAGCAAACAAAACCGGACAAGTATTCATTTAGTTTGGGGACTACTATTACTACATACAAGAGTGCCCAGGTACTCCTTTCATATTTCGCTTTACCAAATGGCATTTGTACTTTTGTGCATAGGAATTAAGACAATAAAAAAACAAAACTGGTAGATACATATGCTATATTACGCTTATTAAGTTTAAGACGAAGACGAGACCCACAAAATGTCGAAAATGTAGAAAATGTTTGTGTAAAGGATGCATTTTAGTGAGGTTTACCAGATGAGCTTCTATTCATTATATGCCCTTCTACATCTATTTAATAGCAGTTCACTAATGGGTTTATATATGCTTGTAATTATGAGTACCCAAACATCTATAGGCAAGCAAATGGGGAGTGTTACCGAGTCCAGGCAAAAGAAAACCTACACATACATCTACAACCTAATATGGGCATAGGGGGCGCCCAAGTGTCTATATAAACTGCAAACCATTAAGCAGAGGAGGTCGACATGTGTTTGGGCTAAAAACTTAGACCATCACAAATGGTTGGGTGCAAATATTATCTGTCCCAGTTGATCGCTTAATCTAGTTGTCCTTTTGAGACTTTTTAATGGTCAATGATTAATTATTCTACCTGATCATTATCCAATATATTCATATCATTTATGTTTTTAGTTCCGTTGAGTTTTCACATTTGTTGCCTGATTGACAGTTCTCTTCGCATGTAATCAACCATTTCTTGGACTGTGCTCCTTATCACTTTCTCATTGCCAGATAAACGCTACATGAGTTTCTCATGGAAAGTACATGAATCATTTAAAAGCTGGAAAATGTTTAAAAGACTCTCAATGGGCTTTCACTTTGAGTGGTTATACTGAGCTTAAGATACTTCATTTATATTCAAATTGTAACAAAGTGAAGTGATGGTGAAAAGTAAAAAACTTGATTTACTTTCAAAGTTAGTAATTTGGCGGATGACTGTTACACACTGTCCACTAAAAAATAGATACAGAAAGCTCTTAACATATGGGAATTGGAAACTATCCTTTTCATTATAACTCAATGAAGCAATCAGCTACTACTTCATTACAAGGACTTGCTGTGATTCAAGCACCACTTAAGGAAATAAGTTTACAATGACTATTAAAAGTGGTATATATATTCTCTGTCACTCCAAAAAAGAACATGTAGGAATTCTTCAAGATGGAGAGTGGAAACTATTGGTCAGATATAATCACCATCAAGACAAACATTTCAAATTCTACAGCTACAAGCTTTCATTCAAAGATATACCAGCAAGTTTGTGTCAACTTTTAAATACATGTACCATCAAAGGGAATCAGCAGGTTGACACAAGCATGCCATATAAGAATAAAAACAGTTAGCAACCAGAAAGTTTATAACTGTTAAGAGGGGGTTCTCAGCAACTTAAATCTCTAGTCGCAAGGTCTAAAAATTAACAATCGCATGGTTAAGTCTCTCTCTTTCTCCCATACTCATCATTTTCAACAACTCATATGTAATAACAAGAGCAGTACGTCCGCACAATGATGCAGGATTCTAAAATACTTTTTATGTTCAATCCGATACTAAGCAATATAAAAAGACTATTTTATATTTGTACACATAACATTTGCATACTAAATTTTATTCAAAATACCTAAAACAACAAGCAAATTCATATAAGAAATATATATATAATAAGTATATAAAACTTTTAAAAAAAAAGTTTCGAGTTATTATCTAGATTTATAATAAGATATTGAAAAGATAAAATAGTAAGAGTTTATGTGGAGGGGCCAATATTGAAAATGGGCTTGGAGCTTGTGCCTTGCAAAAAATGTCGGTCTCCTCTCGTATAAATATAAGAGTTAAGTACATTTTTGGTCCTTGTGGTTTGGTGCGTTTTTCACTTTTGGTCCAAAATTCAAAAAAGGTTTGGTTTTGGTCCAAAAGACGTAGTTTCGTTCCACTTTTAGTCCAAAAGATATAGTTTCGTTACACTTTTGGTCCAAAAGACATAGTTTCGTTCCACTTTTAGTCTAAAAATTTTAGTCCAAATTTACGGAATTGGACTAAAAGTGGAACGAAACTATGTTTTTGGACCAAAACCAAACCTTTTTTGAATTTTGGACCAAAAGTGAAAACGCACCAAACCACAAGGACCAAAAATGTACTTAACTCTAAATATAATGTGTACTTAACCATTAAACTATCAAGCAATATGGTAAGCTTTTTATGATTTGGTGTATTTATTATGACTTGTCTAATTGTTATTAGCCTACACTAAGACAACGTCGAAGACTACGACAATTGTATATATGTATAATATTATAGCTGTATTTTCCTAATATTGTTACCATATATGTTGGCTGTATGTAGTTCCTTGATACTGTTAGAATATGTGCACCTAGCCACCGAAAATGACATATATAGCCTTAGCCCTAGAAATAACAGAGTCGTTAGAGGGGATCACTATCAGGGGAGGACATAACATATATTCACGCCCTACAATTAGTTATTACCAGGAAGTACCGATTCGCTAACATGAGCATATAACACTGTACCATATAGTTGAGAACGCTACACATTACTATGACACCTGATTAAACAGCCCCTGTGAAGTGGTAACACTTACCTACACTTAAATAAAGTGCAAAACAGAAGCATATAGTAAGTGGAAATAAGGAATACTCTAAGGATTTACACTACATTTAGAAACCGTGAGAAAAAAATATGATCGGATAATAACAAGTACAGTTCCAAGCATATCTAGTTTTTCAAAGTTAAACATTCAATTAATAAGTTTTCGTTTAAATGAGATGATCACATGATGTACTCTGCCCATATATGACAGAAACAATGTTATCCGGAAAATTTCTACTGGTTTTATGCTAAAAAAAAGAGTTAAAACAGCTGCAAAAGGTTTAGAAAGCACATTCCTTTACTTTCTCCATAAAAAATGCACGTAATCAGCTAATGCGTTGGTATTAGGAATGAACTGCATGAAGGAGTTTCATAGCTACAAACATAAAGAAGATTGAATACCAATAATGTCACGAGAAATGCTATATCCACAAAGAGTTTACAAAAAAATATCCACATAATGACTTGGCAAGTGTTTTGGTCCAATCATGTTGCTTCATGATCTCTCTTTTTACTTTTTTACCCTCCATATTTAGTTGACAAATCATTGTGTGGAAATAATTTTGTAAGCTTTTTGTGGGTGTAGCATTCACAATGTATGAGTATTAGAGAAAGGAGCCACACCCTTCAAGTCAGAAAAGACTGGTAGCAGCAAGTGGTAAAATACACGATCACTCTCAAAAAAAATCACAAAGAAAGCAGACACACAAAATTGATTAAAAATAATAATAATAAATGACAAAAGGCCGATCTGAACCAAAATTTGGATGTGTATGAGGTGCACATTCCACACACAGAGAACAAATCAGCTACAGCTTTATTACAAGGACTTGGTGTGACTCTAAGTACGACAAATGGAAAAAAGTTTACAATGACTACTGAAAGTGAAATATATATTCTACATCACTCCAAAAATAAAAACTAGAATCTCTTCGGGGCAGAAGAGTGGAGACTGTTGGTCATATATAAGAAATAATCACCATCAAGACAAACATCTCAAATTCTACACACCACGCCTCATATTTTATGACTCTAAGGAGGCACACAAAATTAAAAATCACAAGACTTAATTGAATTTTTCTGGATCAATGCTTTTGATTTACATGGACAAAGCAATAACAATCTTAGAAATTAAAAAAAAAAAGTACCTAATTGTTGAGAGTTTGGTCAACGATCTTCTTGTCACGTCTTTCCATAGCAACATCCCACATATCATTACCGATGTGCTTAGGCTAAAGATGAAAACCAATTTAAATCAATGATATATAATTATGGAAATTTATATTAAAAAAAAGTGAAGTAAGGAAGGAAGAAGTAATTACACGGCCATGAGCAGCTTTGTGGATGGTATATTGAACATTACCAGCAATACAAAGCATACCAGCGATGATACCCAATGGTAATAAAGCTTCCATCCATTGCAATCGACCCATTTCTTCTTCTTTCGTTGCTGCCTTTCTTTCTGCCCTAAATCTTGGATGCTATAAATTTCCCCCAAATCAAAGCTTATAAAAACACTCCCTCTACTATATACCCTAAAATATAAATATAAAGGGAAATAGACAAAATTACATGTTTCGGCCCTCTTCTTTGCCCAATATCACACCCTTCATCCCTATTCGATTTTAATTACATCGGTAATCCTTAATTTTTAAACTATTTTCATTGATAGTCTCATCTCTGGAAAATATAGACTATCCGTGTAACAAAGATATGGACTATTGATGTAATAAAAATTTATAGATAATTACATAGTTGATCCCTATTTTTGAAAATATGGACTACTGATGTAATTAGTTTGAAAATTAGGTATCAATGGTGTAATTAAAATCGAATAGAGACGGTGAGTGTGATTTTTGGTAAACAACAGGGATGGAACATATAATTTTATCATATAAATATAAATAAATTGATTATTCAAAATAATGTTTTATAGCGCCTGATGTGAATAATCGTTTCAATTTTTATATAATTGTGTCCGTAGGCCGTTGCTTTGGTCAGGTTACAGTTGTTTGGCGATGACATTGGCTTAGTATAATCATAAGTGCTATAAAGTGTATTTTATTGAGGTATGGCAAAATATGTTATTATGTATGAATTAATTTTGCAGGTTCCCGTTGATGTTGATAGCGTTGGAAGTCTATGTACGACGCGATACAATGTTTTCGCTGACCAGAATTGCGACAAGCACAGGTACATATTTTATGTTTAATGGTGGTGCTTTGCAGTATCAGTTGTTGATGTGAGGTGGTACAGTTTTATGTATACTTCATATAGTGTGTTTCTTGAACTAATTTATGTAGTGGCTATTTCGGGTTGATAATTTAGTAACATGTTTACTCTTCGTTTTGTCGCGAAAAAAAAGGGGCATGAAAAGGCAATCATGATTCATTCCCGATACGGCATTTGATTGTAAGTTTAACTATTATTGTTTTGATTATTAATAGATTGTTGTGTTTTGTATTTAGTCCAAAATGATGTTTTCGCGAGGAGGATGGAAGAAATCGATGCAAAGGTTGTTTATGATGCTTGGAAAAGAATTTGCGTTATGGATCATGTCCACAATGGTAGCCAACCTTCAAAAGCCATGGGGACAGGTTGATTGTTTGGCAGTCCATGCAACAGCCAAATGCGGAATGAGTAATGGAAAGCCACATCCATATGACCCCTTTTCGTTGATCCTACCATCAGATTTTCGTTTAAGGTAACTCGCTCTTTGTTTGTTCATGCTTTCCATGGTAAAAGTTACGTCAGTCAAATTTACAAGAGGTTGTGATGTTAAAACTAGAATGTATCGTAACCGAAACAAACCTGCCATGTATCCTATTACTGAGTTAATAACTCTTGCAGATGGGTGATGGGTCTTGTTTCTTTAATATTTTTCTTTTATTAAGTAAGTGTTACTTCCGCATGTTAGGTTGTGGGTTTGGGGGCATAATATGGTAGGGAGGTGTAGTTAGGAGTGTGATTTGGACAGGGAAGGTGAAGGGGTTAGGTGTTGGTAGTTTTTGGTAGTTTAGCAGCGGTGTCGCGCGAATCGGTTTGAATTGATGGATGGATTTTTAGTGTTGAGGTGTTGCTCTTTTGGACCAATTTGGGTTTGTAAGTGTGATTCGGGTAGGGTAGGGGGGTCTATGGTTTTGGGGGGTGAGGCGTGTGTTGTTCGTGTGGTCTGTCTTTTCGCATTTTGTAGTGGTTATTTTTTTTAGCCTATATGGCTGTGATGCTTTTAACTTAATGTTTCGAACACATAGTGTGGATGTTAGTAGTATATGGTCGGTTTTGGGTTTAGGGTGCTATAGTTTTACATATATTTCATAGTTTGTCTTCGTATATCTAATTTGGATGATAAGTGTTTCGCTGTGATGATTTGGTTATCCGGTTGCAATTGCGTTTTGTGGCCATTACACTGTTTAAGCCAAATCATGCGTGTCTTGCCTGCAATTACCAAGGCCTTTTTTGTGTTTCTTATTTAGATTGTCTGTGATAAAAACAAGTTTTCATGTTAGCGTCGGTGTAAGGAGAATGGAAGGAAACGCTATACATTTTTTTAACGATGCTTTTGGAGAAATGGGTGTGAGTAGGGAGGGTGTTAGGGGGCTGTGGCATGAAGCAACTATTATCTAAGCTTCTTTGTGGTTTGGTTTATGTTTATGTTATTTGATGTTATGTTTTTCTTTTTTCAAGAACCAATAGACAAAGGGATTATTCTTGAATGTTCCCTAAAGGTTGGATAATAGATTGTCTCCCAAATTTATATTTCAAATTCAAATTAAAATTGTAAGAAGGTTGATTGTAGAAGAGGGATTGTGAGTTGTCAAATGTTTTCATACTCAAAACTTGGAGAAGAAAGGTAAGTGTGTAAGAGGGAAACATTTGAAATTCACATGTTGTGTGAGTTGTAAAGTGAGTTGGCAAGGAGGTTATGTTGGGGTGTAGGAGACAACATTGATTAAACAATTATTGTTTGATTTGGTTATGAGTGGGTGAGTGAGCGAGTGAGTTGGCTAGGTGAGTGAGTGAGTGAGTGAATTGTATGTGAGTTGTAAAGTGAGTTGGAGAGTTGACATAGAGGAGCCTATGTTGGGATGAAGGAGACAAGTTTGAATAAAGAAGTATTGTTTGAATATGAGAGTTGAGGGTTGTGAGAGGATTGAGTATAAAGGAAGTAAGTGTGTAAGAGATATGAGTTGGCATATTCAAATTCAAACTTGGAGGAAGCATGTAGTGAAATCTTGGTGATAAGTGGAAATGGTTTAGGGTTTAAGTGGGGAAGAAGATGAGTGTTTAATGTGTAGGAATGTGTGAGGTGATATTGTTTGGAATGTGGGAAACAATTTAATGATTAGGGTAATGTTTATGAAATGTGAAGCATAATAAGATTGTGTGTAGAATGTGGGAGACAATAATGTTTAATGTAAGATTGTGTAAAACTTTTGTTTGTTGGGAAGTAAATAAATACAAAAGATTATTCAACTTTCAAGTACCCAAACTTAAATACTCAAATGTCATAATCCATGATTAAGCAACAATAAGCATAATGACTAATCACCTTCATGCAAATAGGATAAATTCTTTGCATCTCAAGTAAAGTCCTTCCCATATAGGAAATGATGCATTTACGCAAAGTAACCTTGACTTAATTGACCAATAAGGGAGTAAACCCGTTACGTGACTCAGTGGAGGACCAACCAGAGGTTCAATGTGGTTCCTTGATTTGGTCAAGTCAGAAAATACAATGGGTCAACCAACCAACCGGTCAGTTTTTCAGGTCGGATCGGGTTCAATTTAACAAGACGTGATAATGAAAAAAAACCATAAAACATAGATTCATAAAACAATAGTTAATGTGTTTACAACTTCAATTTCACTTGCGTCTTTCTAGGTTTCATAGCTTGAAAACGAGCAATGATTGTATCATTACTAATACCCTCTAGAATATCTTTTTCAACATATGACACTAAACAATCATGCATAAAATCATCTCCCAACTTATTGCGTAGAACACTCTTAATTAGCTTCATTGCCGAAAATGCACGCTCCACAGTAGAAGTTGCAACCGGCAAAATCAATACTAATTTGACGAGAAGATATACGTTTGGATAGATTTCATTTTTCTTTGTTTCAACCATCTTCTTGCATAGATCTTTAATATCTTTCAAGATAGCAAACTCTTTATCTCCACTTACATCCACAATATATCGTTTAAGTTCTAATTCAAGTGAATCATAAGGTGTTGGAAACTCTTCCGGATAAAAAGTAGCCAATTCTATTATATCATCGACCTTAAATGCTTCAAATGACTTACTTGGGCACAAAGAAGACATACAAATAAGTAGTCTCGTGATCACCTCATTAAAACAATGATTGAGCTCTTGAAGTTGCATATCAATAACCGAGTAAAGTACATCAACTTGGTAGTGGTGCAAGTTGTTAACCTAAGAAAATAGTCAAAATCATATTGTTAGTAGCTAATATGTAAGTGTGAACTAGTAAAACAAATAAATTATAACACCTCGTGTTTTAGGTCATTGTACGACATTATGTAATGCACAATTTATTTTTAGGGTTTTACGCGTTTTCTCTTAAACCGTAAACGTTAAGTTAAATCGCGTAAACTAAAAATGATCATTCAATGTAAACGGGCATTAAACAATTAAATGTTTACATCAAGCAAGTGTTATATGATTATTTAGAGGATAATTATTAACATTGCACATTTTATTTTTATTGGTTACGTTAAGTGTTTACGTTTCGCGATAAAGTACGTTTAAGCCTTCCCGGAAGCACGTTAACTTATCTACGCTTGATCAAATACC
>BQNB010014653.1:0-70959 GCA_026074375.1 Tanacetum coccineum | reverse complement strand
TGTGAATGAAATGAGAAATGAGATGAATACATGTATATAATACCAAGGTTTACTTCACACACTCAATGTGTGTGTGTGCCGAAAATAAGACAAGAAGGGGGAGGGGGACCAAAATGATCCACAAGTGAGGGTTTAGGAAAGGACTTTATGCTAGCAAAAGTTTGGGAAACTTGTCCCATGATTTACATTTCAAATTTTGGCATCCTAGGGGTGTTGGTGCTTGCTTGACCGGTTATACATAAAGGAGGGGGGACCAAAATGGTTTCTCACATTCTAGGAGAGTTAGTGCTCATTCATGAATTCATTTCCAAGGTTCCAAGTATGTTCTCATAGTTATAGTTTTAAACATGTATCACGTAACTAGCAAAACGAGTAACGGTAACACGGAAAATTACAAAATTTTAAATATTGTCTTAAAACATAAAAACGTGGCTATTGCCAAAATACTACAACGTTTGGAGTCCCGGTTCGCTCCCGGTGACGATTCTCAGATAATAATGAAACAACTTCCCGGTTAAACGGTAAAGCTAAACGAAACTTTTAAAAATTCAAATTTCTAAACGGAAACGGCTAATTTATTAAACGGAAATTCTCGGGTTGTCACAGTGTCTAAAGTCGTTAGGCTCAAAACCACATCCTTGCCTAACCTATAATTCCTGAGTGGAATGAACTCGCAAGGAGAATTAACTTGTTCTCAGTTTACAGTTATTAAGGTCTCCTACTAATATGTGAGATACACTCTAGTGCTTCCCATGAACTCTTATGTGGTTCACGCCTAATACTACAACTAGACAAGTTATAGTAAAAGCTTACACCTCCAGTTCTGATCGTAAATGGGTGTAAGGGTCTTTGTAAAAACATCTCATGCTAATGAATTGCTACCTACTAGCATGGCTAATCTAAGGGTTTCCTAATGGGCATAGGTCATACAACTACTAAGAAATGGTCATCCTATAGTAATCAAGCATACTAGAGTTCGGAGGGTCTCGTACTAAATAGAATGCAACCTCATTTTAATACCTAGTAAGGGATGCGAGGGTCCTTAAACACACTAAACAAAATCCAATAAAATTGCAACTAAGACTAAAAGTTCATAAAATATCAAACATTAAACCAATTAAATGCCAAAAGTAATAGATAAAACATAATTAATATCAAAGCATCAACAAATTAAAGCAAGATCAAAGTAACCATTGAGGAATAATAAAATGAAATCAAACTTTAATAGTCCAACAAGGGCCCATGGACATCCAGATACATATCAAACTATAGTAGTTAGCCCAAATAAAGGTCCAAATCACGAGTTGCTCTTTTCAGCCAATAAACACACAATCTAACATTAGAGTGTCGTGCTTTTTATTATTTAAATGCGTAGCTATTTTTCTCTTCCCGTGGCCTTTTGAATCAACTAAAACATAGCTGGTATGGAGAAGTTATGATAAAAAAAATACTAAAGCACCTTTCTAGGAACATTTCTTCAACTTTCGGCTTCGTTTCTTTACTAGTTACGGCGTAAGTCCAACAAGTTGATTACGCCATAACTCTTCTCTAATAATATTCTCTTCATAGTTCTTCATGACTGCGGTGTAACTAAAGCGGGCATGTTACGCTGTAATTATCCCTGAATCCAGATTTCGTACATTATATATATTATTGGCTTTTTTCCGCATCTTTCCGCTCCAATGCCTTAATTACCCTGAATTTGCAATATGAACGAACTAAGTACCAGATTTATATAAAATATAAAATAAGGCAATAAACACGGAAATTTGATATAGAAAAGTATTAACTATTTGATGTTATTAGCTTGTGTTGCCCGTGAAAATATTTCACTAACTCATGATCAGAAAACAAAACAAATTCAACGGGTAACAAATAATGCCATCAATTATCAAGGCTACGAACAATTGCATAAAACTCTTTATCCTATGTTGAATACTTTCCACGAGCATCACTTAAATTCTCACTAAAGAATGCTATAGGTCGTTGGTTTTGACTTAAAACACCACCAATGCCAACACCCTCCCGATGCATCGCACTCAACTTGAAAAATGTCAATAAAATTTGGTAAAGCTAATAAAGGAGCTTGTGTTACCTTAATTTTCAGAAGTTCAAATGCCTTGGCAGCTTCATCATTCCATGAAAAACACCCTCCTTTCATACACTCGGCAACAGGTGCTATAATGGTGCTAAAACTCTTGATAAAATGACGATAAAAGGAGGCCAACCCATGAAAACTTTGAATGTCGTGTATCGTAGTCGGAGTTGGCCGGTTAATAATTGCCTAAACTGCCATGGTCTACATATAAGAGTACGTGACACGCATCCATGGGGATAACCTCACACCAAACCTCATCATTCTATTTGTTTTCCTGTTGAAAATTGCACCAAACATCGCTTATTGACTTTAACGGCATTCCCCTTCTTCAACCACGTCAACTGATACGGCTCGGGATGATTTTATGCTTTCAAAACCCAACTTTTTGACCATCTCTGTTGAGACCACATTTTCACAACTCCCCCATCAATAATCATGTTACAAACTTTACCTTTAGTCGTACACTTGGTGCGAAAAATGTTATTACGAAGCAAAGAATTACTATCAATGGGTTGAGAGGCCGCAACATTCAAAACTCTCTCAGTCACTAACGCTTATCCACGATCAGCATACACCAATTCCTTATTGTTAACCAACTCATCACCTTTCCCATCGGTGTCATAAATGAGTTGTATCTCCTCGTCAATGAATGTAACTATAATCTGATTTGGGCAATCTCTTGCATAATGACCCAATCCTTGACATTTAAAACAACGAGGTGCTTAAAAATTATTTCCACTTACAGAACTACTAGTTGTTGGTTCGATCTTACCTATAGATACTATAGTAGTTGTGGATTTTGAAACATGGGTAAACCGGCCCACACCCGTCTTCCCTTTGCTTTTATTATGTTGTTTCTCGACTTTTAATGCTAACCGAATAACATCATAATATGTCATATATTGTTGAAGGCTCACAACATCAGAATTCTCAAGTCGAAGACATCCTAGAAACCTTGCAACAACATGTCCATCCGCATCATAGCGCATTCACATCCTATCAAACTCATTAACGAGTTCTTCAACTGTTAGCGTGCGTAGGAACAAGTTATGATAATCTAGAAAAATGTGCCTATGATTCTCGAGTAAGAATTTTGCTTTCAACAACTTTTTCATCTTTTCCCATGTCTCAATCTTGGGTTTCCCGGCCAAAAAACTCGTTGCTTATTAACATGATCCCACCATAATGACGCACGCTTTAGAAGCCTAATAGCTACCCGTTTCACTTTTAGATGTTCATGTATGTCCTTCAAATGAAAGACACGCTCGACAATGCTTAACCAATCAATAACGTCGTCAGGATGTATCTTACCCGAAAGTTCTAGAATTTCGACCTTCATCCCAATACCTCATAAATGATCATCACGGTAACCACCTCGTTAATATCGATGATTCCTTCCAAAAGGGTTTTCATCCTCGAAGGGTTCCACGTCGGATCGAATTCGCTATCCTCCTCATGGTGGAGTAACTCCAGTTCTTGAATCCTTTGTTGTAGGCGCTCAATCTCTATGTCACGCGGATCTGGATCATTACCTCGTTTGGTGTTTCGGAAATTAGCAGCCCTTGTGGGTCGTCCACGTCTGACATGTTCGACCATTAGTACCTAGCAGCTCCGATACCAAATAATGCCAGATCGATGGCGAAACTCATCGTCTTCGTGGTGGCCTTGATTTTACTAAAGATGATGAAAACATGAACTTCCAACCATTTATGCGTTGGAGAGACCGTTTCTTATTTTGTGCCGGAGCTATTTATCACTACTAGAAAATGGAGTATCAGCGACAGAATTTCCGACTAACAAATTTCCGTCGCAAATTACCGACTAATTTCCATCATATTAGCAACTGATATTGTGGTCAATTTTTTGCGAGGATTTTCAGACGGAATTCCGAGAAAGTTCTGAGGGATACTAAATTTGACGGAAATCCGTTGGTATTTTAGTTATATTGCGTCCAATTTTCGACAGGGTACCGAGATGTGTGTTAACCCGTCGCTATTCGGTCGGAAAGGGTTAAATATTAGTTATGTTTAAATTGTAGTCGGTAATCGGTCGGAAATTTAAATGCTTTTTCGATGAATTTCCGACGAATTAAATAGTTAAAAGAAATTGGAGAAGATGATGCTAGAAGAGAGGAAAAGAAAACTAAACAAGATATTGAGTCAAGTGGGTGTTGAAGCTATTATTTTATACGAGTATAATTTTGTGGTTCCTATTTTCTAGGTATAAAAGATATCAAATATGTGACTTTTAAATTTTTAATTATTTGTCGTGAGTTTTAAGTATTATTTGTTATTTTGATTTTTTGCTCAAATTAAATGTGTAATATCTTTTTCTCATAAATATAAATTGTTTCTTTTTGTTCGTAACTTTTAGTTTAGGACTGGATAAGCCATTTTTTTAAGAACGACAAGTTAGTTGGGCAGTATTCAAGACTCGAGCCTACGTCTTAGGGGATAAACCTCTCCTTTTTTTGCTCATGAAGAAAAATCCTTATGATGAGGCTTGAACCCGAGACCTCTCGAATGTGGTAACAAAGTTCTCATGATTATCCTTGGTGGCTATCTGAGTTAACCCAGATGGTTGGATAAGCCGCTCTTTTATATTTAAGCCACTCATCCCTAGAAACTTTTTTTTTTTTTACTTCCTACTACACCTACTATTACACCAAAGAAAGGAGGAAGAGACTATATTCTCAAAAAGGATCGATCTAGACGGCTTATTAACATCAAAAGTGGAACGATTCCGAAATCCCCAAATAAACCACCAAGCAACGTAGAAGACTCCTTTCAAAAAACCTTTAACTGAACCCGGAAGACGAATAGAAGAGAACCACGCGTCCCATTCTGAGAACGAACGCCAAAGCTGGAAATCGATCTCCCACCAACGGCAAACACGATGCAAAACCTCCTGAGATAGAGAACATCGAAATAACAAATGATGGACATCCTCTTCTTCCGAAAAACAAATCGGGCAAGAAGTGGACTCCAAAATAACACCTTTTTGGACCAGATTGTATCTAGTAGGCAAACACCCCCGACGAGCTCGCCACATAAAAACATTAATCTTAATAGGAATTAACTTAACCCACCTAGTCGGCTCAGAATGAGAGGGAAGCACCAAATCATCAATAGCAAGACGAGTATCTTTCACACTAAATTCACCACTGCTAGAAAGGGAGAAATACCAACGATCATTATACGTTGAAAGAACCACTGAATTCAAAAACGAACTTAAATCTGAGAATTCTTGCTGTTCGACCCCTCCTCTAACTGATCTCCGAAAAGACGTATCCAGGGGGCCAGCCATCTTAGCCGCCACACAAATATTGGGAGCAGAATCAAGGGCAAACAAACGCGGACACAACTCACACAAGGGAATATCCCCTATCCAAGTCTCTTTCCAAAAACTAGTAGATTGACCATCCCCGATACGTTTAGAGCAATACGACAAGAAATCAAATCCAGATGACTTAAGCACTTGAACTTCCTTCAAAATCGAACTCCATATGGAAACCTTACGAACTGAATGAGAATCAATCTTATCCCCATGAACCGCTTGGATAACACGAAACCACAAAGAATCATCTTGCGAAACGAAACGCCAAACCCACTTTAAGAGGAGCGCTCGATTAAGAGCGAAATAACTCGAAACCCCAAGACCCCCTTTCTTCTTCGAAGCTAACACCTTATCCCAAGCAATCCAGGAAATTTTTTTCTCCAACATGCTGGCACCTTTAAAGAAGTTACTACGAATTGACTCCATAACCTTAAGCACGCCTTTAGGAACCTTAAAAATGGACATGTTATAAAGGGGAGATGCACCGAGAACTGATTTTAACAAAGTAAGCCTACCACCAATCGAGAGGGTTTTCGCTTTCCATTTAGACAAACGCGATTGAAGCTTTAAAATTACATCATCCCAAGCCTTATGACGAGTCATCCCAGCCCCCACCATAACCCCAAGATAACGGAACTTGTTTTCCATAATAGTGCAACCTAAAGAAGAAGCCATATCCTCAACTCTAGACCGCGAGACCCCCACACCCAAAATTTGGCTCTTATGAATATTAATCTGTAATCCCGACGCGAGATGGAAACATTTAAGAATATTGATAATACCTCTCAAATTATTATCAGACCATTCGCCCATAAAAAAGGCGTCATCCGCATAAAATAAATGAGATAAAGCCAAAGACCCCTGTAACTGAATGCCTTTAAACACATCTTCATCAACTGCTTTACAAACGGATAAATGCAAAGCTTCCATAACAAGAATAAAAAGAAAAGGCGATAGCGGATCACCTTGTTTAAGACCCCGATGAATATGAAACTCGTCAGACGGACTTCCATTAACTAGTAACGAAGCCTTAATAGGATAATCAAACTATCACATAAGCTTAATTAGAGAGAACGATTGTCCTATTCATCTTCTTTCAGTAAAAAGGTAGTTTATTCGTGCTCATTTATGCTCACTTATATAACGAACATACATAAATTTTTGCTCATGTATTTTTCTTTAAATAAATATACTTAATAATAACTTTTATACTGGTGATAATGCCCACCAAACCTGTCAATGGTGATGGCTTTTGGCTCACGGTCCGTCATTACATCCCGTCCCACCTCACGCGTTAAAGGAAAAAAAGGAATGCATAGGTTGGTGGCACACACTTTGCATGTGTGTGCAGGGAGTAATTCTTGAGGTATGTTTATGTTAAAGTGACTTATTGTTGTGTCTTTGATTTGATAGACACCACCACGGGTATTTGACGATGAGTTTGATGGTATGCTAAATGTTAATGTGACACTCACTTGAAGATTGTGAGTATGGTAAGGTCTTAGGTATGAACTAACTCCTATTATTGACATGAACTTGTTATTTTTCATTATACTATTTCCGTTTTAAATTACTCTTTATTTTCATTTTAGCATGTTTCAAAATTTCTTTTGTTAACTGATAAAAAAAATGTTAAATAGATATAATATTTAATTTGTTGAATAATATAATAATTTTATTTTTATTAAACTGTATGTTTTTTGTTTTGAGATAATAATTTAAAAACTACAATTTTTTTAAAGTTTAAATTGAAATGACTCATCATGTTGAGTTTGTTGTGAGAGTCAAAGAACTAATAATTTATTATTATGAGGCTTTCTTTTTATTTTAAATTAAATCTTTCACTCGCAACAGCCTGGACATTGTAAGTCATGTTCATTTTAAACTTTGAAGAATCGTCATTTAAAAACAAAATTACTATAAATTGTTATGAAGGACATGAAAGAGAAATATTACATCCACAAATAATTTATAAAATTACCCACACAATGACTTGCAAATGTATTTATCCAATCAAGTTGCATTATAATTTCTTTTTTTTTCTTTTACCCTCCACACTTGATTGCTAAGTTATTTTGTAAAATATAATTTTGTTAACATTTTGTGAATCTAGTATTTCCAGACATGAAATAGCAACAAAAGGCCCTGCACAATTATCCATTGGCCCAAGCCGTCCTATGTTGTCAGAGCTTAGCTATTCTTTTGCTCACGTCGTAATTTAAAATAACTATTCTACATGAGTCAACTTAGAGTAAACTGCAAAATACATCCCTGTGGTTTCAACTTTCTCACATAATACATCCCTGTCAGAAACTATTGGCAGTATACATCTTTCGTTAGGCAAACGTTTGCCACAATACATCCCTGAGGACGAACGATGCAAATATTTTTCCGTTATCTTCTCACGGGGGATGTATTGTGTAAAAAACCACAGGGATGTATTTTGAAAATAATTTTTTTAATTAGTTTTTGTTTTTTAATTTTTTTTGTTTTTTAATTTTTTAATTTTTTTAATTATTATTAATAATAATATTATTATTGTTAAAACGTAAAAAAACAATGTATAAAAACGTATTAAAACGTATGTTTTTTCATTTTTTACGTTTTACGGTTTTGTACATTGTTTTTCGTTTTTTGTACGTTTTAATACTTTTTGATACATTTCGTTTTTCTACGTTTTTCTACGGATGAGAACGTAAAAAAAACTGATAATCAATAAGGAAGAAAGCGTACAAAAGCGGACAAATCGTATGAAAACGTATAATAACCAGGGTCGTCACATTGATTTCGGTGGCCCTGTGCCATTACTATATGTTGGTCCCACTAAATACAAAAAATAAACGTATAAACGAATTATACTCATTCTTTCATATAAATTAGTACATTATACTCGGATAATGACAAAAAATGCATACATATATAACAAAAATTTCAACTTTTGGTGGCCCCTCTTTGATGGTGGCCCTGTGCGAGCGCACCTGTCGCACTCCCCAATATCCGGCCCTAATAACGTTGGAGAAAAACGGACAAAAATGAAAAACGGATAAAAAAGCGGATGAAAGCGTACGAAAATGGATAATAACGTCGGAGAAAAACGGAGAAAAAACGAAAAAAACCTACCAAACATATTAAAAAATTTATTAATAATATACAAAAATAAAATATTGGCCGATAATAATCATACTAATAATAATAATATTAATAATAATTAAAAAAATAATAAAAAAAATTAAAAAATTAAAAATTAAAATAAAAAATATTTGCGAAATATATCTCTGTGGTTTTTTTTACACAATACATCCCTCGTGAGAAGATAACGAAAAAATATTTGCATCGTTCGTCCTCAGGGATGTATTATAGCAAACGTTTGCTTAACGAATGATGTATACTGCCAATAGTTTCTGACAAGGATGTATTATGTGAGAAAGTTGAAACCACAAAGATGTATTTTGCAGTTTACTCGGCAACTTACTAAGGGGGTGCTTGGTGAGGGTTTTAGAAGGTGAGAAAAAGGTATTATAATGAAAAGTTGTGGTTGGTTGTTTATAATGCAATTATCTATTACCTAAAAGTGAATAATAACTCATTACTTACCAAATTAAGGGTATTGAAAAATGATTACTCTCTTAACCTCTTTTTTACCTCATGATCATCCATTCCTAAATTCTAGCTCATTTATTTTTTTATTTTTTAATATTGTAAATTGATATATTTTATAGTACCATATTGATGTTTATTAATTTTAACGTGAATTTGATACGACTATTTGTCAGCTTGTTATATCTATTGATGTCTATAAAAGCAAAGGGTGTAGTGACACAACTTTCCTTCTTTATTTGGGCCACATCGCTGTCACCTCAGCGTCAACTCATTTCAACACAACACACAAAAATACCCCTTTACTCATGACATTTCTCTCTCCTCTTCATTTGGGCCCCACCCACTCACAATTTTATTTTCTTTTCCATTTTTCACACAAATTAAAATTCATTTCATTAAAATAAAATTACAAATACGAAAATAGAAAATACAATACGGAAATAGAAATTCATGGTTGATGTAGTGCCCAGACATGCTCAATGAGACTCCGTTAAAGCCTTGAATGTGTTTGTTTATCTCGAAGTTCTTTTGCTTTCCTCTGACGGATTGCACATCGCTCGACCCATGTCCTTATATATTTTGCTGTGACAGATGTATATTTCACTCGCTTCGGATACGCCATTACCTTTGATTTTTTAAAATCATGTTGATGCAATATGATGATGCACGTGTACATGATTCTTCGTAGCTTGTTCACAGTCCAAGCACGCGCCGGTTGAGCAATAATACGCCATCGTCCTTGTAGGACACCAAATGCCCTTTCAACATCTTTCCGGGCACTTTCCTGACGCCGTTTAAACAGAGCGTTTTTTTCATCGCGTGCAACAGTGAATGATTTGACAAACGTTGACCATTGAGGGTAAATACCATCTGCAAGGTAGTACCCTTTATCAAATGGTTGCCCGTTTACAACATATGGTGCCACTGGTTCGTTGTCAGCCAAAAGGTCGTCGAACAATGGGGAATGATGCAGAACAGTAATATCATTATTGGCACCTGCAACCCCGAAAAATGCATGCCAAATCCACAAATCGTATGATGCAACAGCTTCTAGTATGATGGTTGGGTATTTTTTATCACCTCTCCCATATTGGCCGTGCCATGATTTCGGACAATTAACCCATTCCCAATGCATACAATCAATGCTACCAAGCATTCCTGGGAACCCATGAATCCTATTATGTGCGGCGTATAAGTTTTGAATATCAGCTAATGTAGGTTTTCTTAAAAACTCGGGCTGATACAAATCCATAACGCACATACAAAAATAATTTAGACAATCGCGTGCGCAATGTTCCCCCATTTGCAAGTACTCATCTAATGCATCCGGTGTTGTGCCGTACGCCAATTGGCGTATGGCGGATGTGCATTTCATAATGACACTAAAACTTTTTAAACCCGTGCAATCATATCGAATAGTAAAAAACTGAAAATGCTTGGGTAGAGGATTAACAGTTTGAATGTAATTTTCAATACCTTGAACGATTTCCAAAAATAGTTCTCGGTTCATGCGATATCGTCTTCTAAAATACTCCGCCGGATATTTTGGGTGTGGACCAAAATAATCCGCCATTAAACGTTCTTCAGCGACATCACGTTCACGATTGATGTATGTACGCATTGGAACAGCTTCAACTTCATCTTGATCTTCGTTGTTAATCTCCATTATCATTTCGTACTCAGCTATGTCGTCGAGATCGGACGAATCGAAAAAGCTTGAGTCACTCATTTTTATAAAATGTAGATTGAATGTATTTGTGTGTGTTTAAAATGAAAAAATATGGGATATATATAGATAAAAAAAATTAATTTTAATAATTTTTTTTAAACGTTTGCAACGGATAGTTTTTGGGGGTGGGTCCCATTTTCAAACGGCTAAATTGTGATTCGTTTTGTGACGAAATGCTCGGCGAAGAGGGGGGAGGCGGTGTGGCGGCGAAGCCCGACGAGCCACGACGAAGTGCCACCTCAGCCACGGCGAGGGGCCTTCGCCATTACACCGTTTGCTCTAAGAAAACATATATATTTATGTACACGCCTAAAGTTCATAGTATCATATGTACTTATGCAAAAAATATATTTACAAGATCTCATACGTGATACATAAAAATTAAAATTATACTCATTCCGTCTCATTTTTATTGTCCACGTTTTCATTTTGGGATGTCCCAATTTAATTGTACACTACTAAAAATAAATAGGGAAGTTTGATCAAGTTTACTATATTACCCTTGTTTGAAATTATTATTACAAACTTTAAAGAAGACTTTAATTAATTAGTTAAGGGTAAAACTATCATTCTGTCAAAAAATAAGAAAGAGAAAGCAATAATAAATGCACTTTTCTTAAACTGTGTTTTTTGTCGGGGGACAATAATTTTGAGACGGAAGGAGTATTACCTTTAGACATTTTGACAAAATTCTACAAAAATTACTATAAAAATATATAATTAATTTGCAAATGATTGTAAAGGCATATTAAAATTATATATCAGTGAACATATTTTGGAGATTCACTTGTTGTATGTGTGTGTGCTTGTAAAACTAACCAAGCGCCATCAATGCAATCAAAGTGGTTCATTATATTCCTTGGGGTGCGTTTGGTTTGCAATAAGGAATCACTATGGATATGGTTTTCATTAAAGGGTGGTATGGGGTTGGAGATATTTATTTCATTGATTATGTTTGGTATATAGTTTATGCTATGAGTATTTATATAAAGTTGGGCCCTAATTAAATTCTAAATGATATGTTTATACCTTTGATATTAATATAAATTAATTAGAAGCTACAAAACAAAATTAAAAAAAAAGATTAAAACATGGCCCACATGTGATAGATTGAGAAACCACCCTCCTTGCCCTACTATGAATCTATGACTATCAAATTCATTTTTTGATTTCAAACCACTAACCAAACAATAATAATGGGTATTATACTCATTCCTTCATTCCCACGCCCTCATACCAAACACACCCTTAGTATATCATTTGCCTTTCCCATTCCGATTACCTTATTTAAACCAAGCGCACCCACTGTTTATAAAAACCTAATCAATATTTGTCATACTGAGTTAAACATTCCAGCTCTAGTTTAAGACAAAATTAATAAGATATTGCTCTTTATCATAAAAAAGACGAGATTGTACAGTACTTGTTGCAGAATTACAAATTGCTTATTTTTTTTTTTATTCTAAGAGAAAACACTAGATTATTTTTTAAACATAAAAACGGTAGATGTTAAAGGGTAATGAGAATATTGCTTGGCAATTTACATTCCATTTGTTTTAAAAATGCTTAAAGTTGCCATTAGTATATTGAAATAAAATAACTTTTTATTTCAAAAGTATCATATCTAAGAAACACAGATATTTTTCCTAGAAAAAGTTATATAATTATTGCAAGTTTCAATTCTGAGAATGTAACAAAGAAATACAACTAATAAATTCTCAAAGTTTTAAGTAAGACAACTTTAGAAGTTGGCAATTTTGTTTGACACATTTATTAGGAAAAGATAATTATAAATATTTCTATATTTAAAGTTTAAAAAATAGTAGTATATATTATGTTGAAATAAATCACCGAAGAAGACAAGGGCCATATGCAAGGACAGCCACCTGTTTAATGAGTGGGCTGCACTCTGGGCCAGACATGTTGGGCCTCCAATGCATTAATTGACACTATTTACAACTGTTGTTTTGCCAAATTTGTCCCCTGCCCAACCCCACAAGCTAACTCATCTTAGATTTTAAGCCACCACAAATTATTGGTTTCCAAGAAGATGTCTATCTAAGAAAGTATATGATTAATTTTAAGTTAAGGTTAATAGTGGCATTTAAAGTTTATAAACGGATAACATGGTTATTATCGGGAACGAAAACCAAATATAACTGGGTGCACAAATTCTTTTGAACGTAACACTAGAAACATATTTCGATGGACCGAGTGCATTTAGGAAAAATCGATGTTTTTTCAAAAATTAATACTACATCGAAAAAATCCATATGTGTCTTGAACATCACGAGAACCCTTGGTTCCGTCCCTGATTGTTATTTTGTTTTATTATGAATAACTTACTTAAAAACTTATATGAAAACTTTTTTTTTCTCAATATGAAAACTTTGCTGACGTGTCAAGGTTATTTTGATAATTTCAAGTAATTAATTAGTTAGCCAAAGTATTTATATTAAGACATAATATGCGGGTACGTTTATTATATTGGTATATTCAATAATATTATTTTTAGTGAAAAATAAAACAATAATGTTATTATTTTTTTTGAACGGCGATTTATTAAAACACTAGCAAGGAGCTAGATCAAACAAGAACAATATAAGGGTTCTTAAGCCAATCGTCCCACTTGAACGACGCTTTACATCTGAATTTACACCAATAAAAAGAACTAGAAACTAAATTATCAAATATCAGCGCCTTTTCAGGGATCTTCTTATCAAACAGAAGCTTGTTGCGAAAGTTCCACATATACCACCACAAACCATAGTATACACCCTCAAGAACGCCTTTGAGTTTGGATTGAATCCGAATAGAAACCAACCAAACTTGTCATTCCCTCGTAATGAATTCACATCCGAAAAGTCGATATTCCACCAAGAAGATAATCTTTACCATAATCTGTCTCACTACCAACGCATTGAAAAGAAATATGGGTTGTCTTCCACACCGCAATTACAATGGGACAAACAATCGAATCAATATCCATTATCCACGACGAAGATATTAAACTCGTTGGGAGCCGCGTTAGATTTGATCTATTCAACGCTATGAATATCAACCTTGATTGTCACGGATTTAACCCACCTAGTCGGCAAAACTAACATCCACTGAAACCGTTACACACACACCACCCCATCCAATCTCTCCTTTCGAATTGAAGCCACTGAAAAGACCCATCACTTTCTAGACGTCCAAACGAAACGATCTTCGCAAGGCACGAGAGTATCATCCAGCGCAATCTCCGCCAAAGAGTTAAAGTTGCATCTCTTTAATTCACTTCTCGCTTTCTTCTTCGAAATGAGTTATACTAAACTTGAAACGCATTCCATTGTCGAACTAAAAGTTGCATTCTTATTACAACTCATAGTGAGTCGAGGGGGGGGGCGAACATACGAGAAGGGAACAAGCTTGATGACACAACCTTACTAGCCTTCATACCAATTGTCGAGCAGAACCAACTGTTTCTAAGACCCATTTATCCCTGCAGCTTCAATCGGATGTAATCTGCAACATTAATACCCCGACCTGTCAACACCCTTACTTCGTGAACTATCGATGTCCAGCAGGTTCAACTCACAGAAAATATCCTAGTCTCAAACTCTCGTCCTCCCATAAATCGCCCTTAATCACTTTATTCCATAAGGAACATTTCTGAGAATGAACCGCCAAACCCACTTTGAGTCATGAGAACCTCATTAAGGGCAAACAAGCTTGAAACCCCTAAACCCCCTTTATCCTTCGGAGTTAGGACCTTATTCCACTTAACCCAGGAAGCTTTGTTGCTCTTCTGTTCCTGGCCATTAAAAAACCGACTACGAATAGATTCAAGAGACTTTAGAATACTCGAGGGTACCTTAAAAATTGACATATGGAAAATTGGCATAAAACCTAACACGGACTTGAGTAGAGTGAATCTGCCTCCGATTGAAAGGAGCTTCATCTTCCATCTAGAAAGAACGAGATAACACTTGTTCCACCCTTCTCTTTCCAAGCTTGCTTCCTTGGACATATTTCCCCCAACTTTCGTACCCAAATATGTGAATGTAGTCTTAATGACAAGACACCACAATTTTAGAAGCCCGCGTTTTAACCATCCCATCTTCAACGTTAACACCCATAATCTTACTCTTACACATGTTAATACGAAGACCAGAAGCCCAGAAAAAACAATCCAAAACTCTGACTACGAACGAATCGAGCTATTGAGCTCCACTCCATGGCCAAGTAAGATTTGCATCATAATCACGCATAAAACAAATGAGACAAAATCCACCATGGAATTAATTATTGTCATCCCCGTAAACAAACCCGCAACTATCACGACGTTGAAAAGAAATATGCAAGCTCTCACTAATAAGAATATCTCTCTCTCTAAAAGGGGAATAAAGGATCACCTGTTTAAGACCTTCAAAATTAAAATTCCTCCGTAGGACTACCGTTACAGAAATGGACCCCCTGGATGATCTAAGACAACTTTTGAAATCCAGTCCAGTCCCAATCTATCAGACCGAAACCAATTTATTTAACACATCAATCCACCAAAATCCCAGGCGATCGAATCAAAAGCTTTCTCGGAAAATTAAACTTTGAAAAATAAGAGCGTGTTTTTTCTTCTACCTACGACACCATTGAAGACCTCATTAAGGAATAAATGGACCTGATGCTAGATTTGTCCTGTCCGCCAGCAAAAGCTGATTGAACCCATTGACAAGATCACCAGGCCACCAACTAATCGTATCGCCAAGATTTTAGCAATAATCTTGTAATAAAGCTCCCGACACAAACTTATAAGGGACGGAAAATCCTTAAAACATGTTGGCATCAGTATTTTTAGGAATCAAAGCAATAAAGTTCGAGTTACATCCATTCGGTATTTCACCATACATGAAGAAATAGTCAACAGCCTCGAACACGTCCTTCTCAATCACAGGCCAAAAATGACGGTAAAAGCTAAATGAAAAACCATCCGGACCCGAGACTATCAACCGCGCAATCCACACAGCCCCTTTTTAACCTACCTCTTTAGAAATCCTGCGTTCCATGATCCTCTTTCTGATCAATCGATAGGGAACATGAAAGGGGTACAATACACGCTCGATCAATCACAGATGTTTAAACGCATCCTCTACCACCGCAAAATGTCAATAGAATTCAACAGTTTCACACCTGAACCTGGTCATCACCCACTGTCCCATGTCACCTATAATACCCCGAAATATTAGATTGAATTGCGCTTCTTGTTTAGTCATACCATGGAAAAAACTTCACATTTTTCATCTCCCTCGATTGCCCATTAAAGTCTGCTTTTTTGAGCAATTTCCGAAGCTTAATATTATTTACCTGAAAGAATTCTTGTTGAGAAATCTTTCGTACAGTTTATAGGACCACCTCATTCGAGCAATCTCCCTATCATAATCTACATCACAAGACGCAACTCTCTTTAAGGAAATTGATCTCACCTCGCACGAATTCGACCTATGAATAGAGAGCCAGCTCCGAATACGGTCTTTAACAGAAATTAAGTTACCCATGAAGTTTTCGGATGGCATTTTCTTGTTAACAGGAGCCACGTTCCAAGAATCCCTAACCAACTTGTCAAAACCATCAACTTCCAGCCAGTAACGATAGAATCGTAAAAAGGGGAATTTTGGACCGTAATCATACTGACATCACGTAATAAAAAAGACGATGGCGAAATAAACCGCGTCCAAGGTAATAGTAGTGATACTAGGACACGTGCTCAACAAATTTGTCGGAAACAAAAAATCGATCCAATATAACACATATTAGAAGCAGATTTGAGACAAACCAGAGTAATTAGAACTCGCCTTCATCCTCGTAAAGGGACTTCATCAGACCCCGTTGTATATGAATGAATTATAAAATCTCCACATCGTGAGCATTAAAATTCGAACCATATCTGTCCGATTTCATATCGCACCCTCATTAAAGTCGCCCAGCATAACAAGTTTACCAACCCATTGATTCGACACATGAGCCAAAATAATCCTCATAACATATCTGCTTTTATCTTAGCCTCATTGAGCGCCATAAACAACAACATCCAAACATAGATCGCGATCATGACCTGAATTCAACCACATAACACCGATACGAAACAAATGAGCAAAATAGTCCCCCGAAGATCTCGTAACAAGCTATAACTCCGACCAGTAAAAAGAAATAGGTATCCAAATAGCAACAAGATCCAATCCCTCCGAGTTACACGGAATCACTATCACATAATACACAAATAAGATTACCAGAAAGACCTCGAAAACTACTTTAATCAAAAGCACCCCATCTTAGTTTCTTGAAGACCCACAAAATCACTTTGATTTTTAACACACAACACAATCCTTAACCTCCAATCGATTTTTGCGTTTGGGGCGGAAGACTTTGAACTATCAAAAGACATAAAATATCATGAACGATCTTACCGCCCAAATTAACGTCCTTGGGATTCAATGACTCTGCAGATGATTATCCTGATGCACCCATCACATGTTACTAACGCACTATTAGTTTGGAACCTCAACCTTCACAACTTCCTCACATAAGATTTAAAATGGAAACCCCGTTCGCATTGGCAGAACAGAGTACTTAGAGTGACCGCGAACGCTTTGATTCTGCAATTTTTGTCTACCGAACCAAATTATCCTTACCATCTTCAAGTTATACAAACGAATTGACAATCTCTCTCATTTTCTCACGAGACCTCCAGTGGAATCCAAAGGATTATACAGAATTACCTTCCATTATCAAGACCCTCCTCCGAGTGAAAACCTAGGCGGATAGACAAACTATGATCTCTTTCAGTACCCTTTGTTCGTGTCCATTCTGATATTATTTCCTTTGTATCCATAAAGGGTATAAAACCAAAAGGATCTTCGAGTGTTTTGTCCTTCTGCCATCAGGTTGATCAAACAGTGTTCAATCACCTCTCCACTTCTTCCCTCATACATGCCATTATTGCGAAAATATCGAGACTCATAATGTCTGCCATAACCATATGTTATCCTACCACTGACTAGATTCGTCATCCTCATCCTACTCGGAAAATCAGGAGTACCACCCTAGAACATTCACTTGCGCGCGACACCAATAAATACTTACCCCGAAAAACCAATTTGAAGCTCTCAAGTAGAAAGTGCTTCAACAAACCTAGAAAGAATGCAAATTCTTATTAGATATGACAGATTCTATTATCTCATCATAATTCATCGGACATCAGCATAACCATCACTCCATTTAGCAACCAATAACGTATTGTGAAGTAAGGGAGCCGCTAACCAGAATTTAAAACTAACACCGTGACCAAATTCCACCCAAACCAATCTACCTTCAGGAACAAACTCGGCGTAAGCTGTTTTTTAAATTGACCGAAAACCAAGAGCTCACACCAACACTACCTTTAAATGAAATCTTATACTTCGCAGTCTCGAATTCGATATTACCAAAAGTTCTCCCAAATAGCTAATCTTAACCACATCAAAACCTTCATAAAAGAGCGCCTTCTAAGATATACTAAAGAGAGCCAAGGCTCTTTGACTCTAAACCAAACAATTCGCCGCCAATATACAACGACAGAGTGTAAGATCGTCTTCGCATACACAATACAATCATACTTCAAAGAGACAATACGCAAGAGGAGGAGATTCCTATCTATTGCCGCATTCGCTATCTTCTCGACCACAACACAAAATGATTTACCAATAACTGTATTTTTATCCGACATTCTTATGAACCGTCAAAACCTTCCTTTTATTCGATACATTCTTAGTCTTATCTACGTTAACACTTCTCTCTTCATGTACTCTCTATATTTGATCTTGCGACATAGAGCATGGAAATTTCGATCGAACCCCACCCAAATCGTACATAAGTTATTCTACCAATCTCTTCCCACATTAACACACGAATAACTTGATAATTCGAACAAATCCAAAACGCTTACCCATCTTTTAGTCCTCTTTGTGGAATAAAACGAATCGACCAACACTGTGACCATTATTGCTTACAGAGTGGAATAGATCCTAGCAGAGAAGGAGACCGGGAGAAATTTATAACAAAAATACTGAAGAGTCGAAAATCTTTAGAACACATCAGATCTCTTTTGACCGAAAGCTACCATTCTTGGATTGAAAGGGAGGTCTATTATATCGAAATAGATAGGGTTTAATCTGTAGGCAGGGATTAATCGGAATGGAATGGAATACCAGATCTTGAAGAAGTAGAGAATAAACAGATCAAATTACAAAAACCCAGAGTAGATAAACGCCGCCTAAGCACGAGCACTCGAATAATAAGGATTAACCTAGTCAATGATTAATCCCAAATTTTCAGTGTTATAACATGATTTCAAACAAAAAGGGAAGAAGGAATTTAGATTGTTAATTTGTGGAGTTTAGAAGTCATCTTTGTTATAAGATGTTTTCATCAAGTAGGGTTTGTTGATTGGGGTTTTTTTATTAGAGATTATCTATATATCATACTGTGCTATATACTATAAATAAAACATTTGTAATGTTGGATTGGGACACAACTTAAAAAATTAAATAAGAATGGGCAATCTCTGTAACCTTCTCATTTCATTTAGGAGAATCACAATCATAAATAACTATGTAACTACCTTTTTGATTAAAAAAATCACCTTAATTTTCATTGAAAATATTTTTTTTCAATTATAATATTAATAAGATCTATTCATCATATTTTAAAAATTTTGTGCTTTATAATTCAACATCTAATTTGATATGTTTTTTATAATATCTTTTTTCTCTGTTGACATTTTTAAAAACGTAGGCTTATATTTATGTTGATTAAATTTTTTACAATTTTAACCTTAATTAAATATAATCTTGATACGTTAAAACTATATATTTTCGAAGAGAGTGTTGTCTTTTTAAATGCGAGAATGATAATGTTAATATGGTGTTGCGGGAAAGCTATGGAAAACCCAATCGAACACATACAACGAACACATATATTCAAAGTGTTGTGAAACGAAATCACTAAGCGGATATCTAGAACTTGCGTAAAATTACGTAGTAAAGTTTTTAGTGGCCGCCGCAAGCTATGTTCTCGGCGTAACTACGTAGTATCCATTCATGACGTATGTGCTAACCGACTAATCTTGTAAAGTGTCTTATTTCTCACAATACGGTCTCGAATTCTCATAAAACAGGGAGAATTAAACTGATTGTTGCATTGTGGATCCATGAACATAATATTTGCTTGTAAGACAATCGCTCAATTAACAGTGATACTTTCTCGCCGTTAAAAAGAAAGAAAAAGCTATTCCTTCTAACTACAACTCTACTTTTATTTTTACTTATAGGATTCCACAAGTGGTTGGAATACAACGGTTCGACATGCAGGCAGAAGATAATAAGTGGGAGAAAAAATATAAAATATTATTGAGTGTGTAAAACAGAATATACTAGTTTAGCGCAAGAAGGCTAATAAGCAAAGCTCATTAAACACCAAAGCATGATATATAAAATAACCCTATCTAAATTTGAATAATAGTATGACCCAATATCTAAATTCTTCTACCATATAAGTACAGGTGTTATATTAATTAAGTGGTGTGTAGAGATGTCTAAACTAGCCGCTTAATTGAGAAAGAACTCTTTGTGAACCTACTCGATGAGATGAAACAAAGGATCGATCCCACTAATTAAGTTTAACTTCATTTTATCTTCATCACATCAATCTTAAATGAAAAAGGATGAAAGATATTCATAGGAAATCGACATCATGTCATGAGTTCTACTTGCTACAATATTTATATAGGGCAAAACAAGAGAGAAGAAAGGAGTAACGTAATTTGTTGCAAATATTACCAAAAAGGTATAATTAAAGAATTATAAACGTGTATATGTTTCTATTTAGGTTAAACAATTGATGAGATAAGTTTTATTGTGCATACTAGAGTTCTCCTTACACTACTAAGGGCTAAAACTCCCACATTTATTTGGGTTTGATCTGAATGGTTGAGATTAATCTAAGATATAAATTTTATCTAATCAACAACATTAATACCTAAAAATAACATCCACACTACCCTTTTCATACTTTGTGTATATTTTATTAAAACACATTTTCACCCATGATTTTTTAAAAATGCATATGCAAAAACAGTAAAACGGATAATATTACATAAATCCACCATCGTGATAAGCGAATTTAATTATCTTTCTAATAGAGGGGTCACTTTCAATATACTTTCTGACCAAACATTTTTTTTTTTTTTGTATTTTTTTTGTTTTTTCTCGTGCAGTATTTTGTTTGATATATCACTTGTGATATTACACTAATCTGTAAGTTAGAACACTTCACATGCTTTCGTAAAACGGGTATAAATATTTGTGTGGAACTCCAACTGATTCATCGTTTTTGGCATTTAAAAGTACATATCCTTAGCTTTCTAACCATTTATCATACATAATTTTTGGACCTCCAAATCAAAATAGTTTATTTATAGAAGTTGATGAATATCGAAGAATTTTATTTTTTATCATCAAACCCGCTTGAAGTATCACATGTGATATAACATATTTGTACGTTCGAACACTCAACATGATGTCATGAAATGAGCATAAGTATTTGTGTAAAACATTAAATGATTGATCATGTTTGACATAAAAATAAACATCTTTACCATTCTAACCATATATCAAACATAATTTGTGAAAATTAAATTAAAACACTATAAAAACTATGTTTTAACCCTTTTAATCCTACTAACAGTATAATATCACAAGTGATAAATAACATTGATTACATGTTAAGATTTTCAAAAATAATCACAATTAGTGTCACATTATATTGCTTTATCACATGTGATATTAATTATATGTGAAATACCATAACTAATGTCACATTATATTACTTTATCACATGAGATTTTATTATATATTTATTTATCACCGGTGATACTACAATGTCAGGGGTAATAATTGTTAAGCTACGAGTGAATCTTAGTTTATAAAGGTATTGGTATAGGTTTTAGTGGTTAGGGTTTTAGGGGTTTTGGTATATAGTTTAGTGGTTAGGGGTTTAAGGTTTAGGGTATAAATTTTAAAGTTTATGTATATATATCACTTGTGATATTACACCTAGTGGTTAGAGGTTTAGGTTTTTGGTATAGGGTAGTCGTCAGGGGTTTAGTGTTTTTGGTATAGATTTTAAAGTTTATGTATATACCACTTGTGATATTATACCTAGTGTTTATGGATTTAGGGTTTTTGCATAGGGTTTAGTGGTTAGGGGTTTAGGGTTTAGGTATAAGGATTAGTGGTTAGGGAGGAGGGTTGAAGGTTTTTGGCACAGGGTTTAGTGGTTAGAGGTTTAGGGTTTTGGTATATGGTTTAGTGGTTAGGTGTTTAGGGTTTATGGTATAGGGTTTAGTGGTTAAGGGTTTAGGTTTTGGGTATAAAATTTAGTGGTTAGGGGTTTAGGGTTTTTAGTATAGGTTTTAAAGTTTATATATATATATCACTTGTGATATTATACATAGTGGTTGGGGTTTAAAGGTTTTTGGTATAAGATTTAGTGATTATGGGTTTAAGGTTTTTGGTATATGGTTTAGTGGTTAGGGGTTTAGGGTTTTTGATATAAATATTAAAGTTTATGTATATATCACTTGTGACATTATACCTAGTAATTAGAGGTTTAGGGTTTTTGATATAGGGTTTAATGGTTAGGGGTTTAGGTTCTGGTATAGATTTTAAAGTTTATGTATATATCACTTGTGATATTATACCTAGTAGTTAGGGGTTTAGGGTTTTGGTATATGGTTTAGTGGTTAGAGATTAAGGGTTTTTGGTATAGATTTTAAAGTTTATGTTTATATCACTTGTGATTATACCTAGTGGGTAGGGGTTTAGGGTTTTAGGTATAGATTTTAAAATTTATGTATATATCACTTGTGATTATATAGCTAGTGGTTAAGGGTTTAAGGTTTTTAGTGTACGGTTTAGTGGTTAGGAGTTTAGGGTTTTTGGTATATATTCTAAAGTTTCTATATATATCACTTATGATATTATACCTAGTGGTTAGGGGTTTAGGGTTTTTGGTATAGAGATTAGTTGTTAGGGGTTTAGGGGTTTTGGTATGGATTTTAAAGTTTATGTATATATCACTCGTGATATTATACCTAATGGTTAGGGGTTTAAGGTTTTTGGTATAGGGTTTTTGGTATAGGGTTTAGTGGTTAGGGGTTTAGGGTTTTTGGTATAGATTTTCAAGTTTATGTATATATCACTTATGATATTATACCTGATTTTTGATATGGGTTTATGTTTTTGGTAAGATTTTAAGTTTATTGTATATATACTTGTGATATTATACTAGTGGTTAGGTATTATACCTAGTGGTCTACTGTATTTAGGGATTTTGGTGTTTTATTGGGTTTCATTGGTTGCGGTTTAGGATTTTTGGTACCCCCATATTTTAAAAGTTAATGTATATATTAAGTTGTGATAGTATACCAGTGGTTTTGGGATTTTAGGGTTTATGGTTAGGGTTTTATGGTTTGTGGTATAAATTTTAAAGTTTTATGTATATTTCATTTGTAATATTATACCTAGTGGTTAGGGGTTTAGGGTTTTTGGTATATGGTTTAGTGGTTAGGGGTTTAGGGTTTTTGGTATAGGTTTTAGTGGTTATGGAGGAGGTTTTGGGTAGTATGGTTAAAGTTTGCGGTTAGGGTTAAGGATTTTGGTTAGGTTTACTGGTAGGATTTTGTTATAGGGTTTAATGGTTACGGGTTTAGGATTTTTGGTATAGAGTTTAGTGGTTAGAGGTTTAAATTTTTGGTATAGAGTTTAGTGGTTAGGGGTTTAGGGTTTTTGGTATAGGTTTTAAATTTTATTTATACATCACTTGTGATATTATACCTAGTGGTTAGGGGTTTAGGGTTTTTGGTATAGATTTTAAAATTTATGTATATATCACTTGTGATATTATATCTAGTGGTTAGGGGTTTAGGGTTTTTGGTATAGGGTTTAGTGGTTAGAGGTTTAGGGTTTTTGGTATAGGGTTTAGTGGTTAGTGGTTTAGGGTTTAGTGGTTAGGTATTTAGAGTTTTTGGTAGGGTTTTTAATGGGTTATGTATACATAATTTTGTGATAATATAACTTAGTGGTTATGGGTTTTGGGTATGAGCTTTAGTGGTTATGAGTTTAGGGTTTTTGGTATAGGTTTTAAAGTTTATGTATACATCACTTGTGATATTATACATAGTGGTTAGGGGTTTAAGGTTTAAGGTTTTAGGTATATGGTTTAATGATTTTTAAGGTTTTTGGTATATATTTTAAAGTTTATGTATATATCACTTGTGATATTATACCTAGTGGTTAGGGGTTTATGGTTTTTGGTATAGGGTTTAGTGGTTAGGGGTTTTAGGGTTTTTGGTATCTCTTTTAGAATGTTATGTATTATATCACTGTGAAATTATTTTAGTGGTTAGGGGTTTAGAGTTTTTGGTATAGAGTTTAGTGGTTAGGGGTTAGGGTTTTTGGGTATATATTTTGAAGTTTATGTATTATATATGTGATATTTACCTAATGGTTAGGGTTTAGGGTTTTGGAATAGGTTTAGGTTGATTAGGGCGTTTAGGGTTTTTTTGGATACGTTTAGTGGTTAGGGGTTTAGGGCTTTTGGTATAGGGTTTAGTGGTTAGGGAGGAGGTTTAGGGTTTTTGGTATCGGGTTTAGCGGTTAGTGGTTTAAGGTTTTGGTATAGCGTTTCGTGGTTAGTTTTTTAAGGTTTTTGGCTTATTTATAGGGTTTGATTTATGTAGTTATTTTCTTTTTTTTTTTTTTTTTTTTTTTGTTTTTTTCTTTTTTTTTGTTTTTTTTTATTTTTTTTTTTTTTTTTTTAGTTAGTTTTTTTTCCGTATGTTTTTTTTTTTTTATTCTTTTTTTTTTTATTGTTTTTTTTTTTTATTTTTTAGTGGTTAGGGGTTTAGGGTTTTTGGTATAGGTTTTTTTTATAAAAAAAAAAGGGGGGGGGTTTATGTATACATTCACTTTGATAATAAACGTAGTTGTTAAGTGTTTCGGGTTTTTGTTTGGGGTTTCTAGTTAAGGGTTTAAAGTTTTTGGTTACTCGATTTTACAGTTTATGTATACATCACTTGTGGATCTTATATCTAGTGGTATAGGATGTTTTGGTATAATATTTTAGTGGTTAGGGTTTTAGGGTATTTGAGTATAGATTTTTACAGTTTATGTATATATCACTTATGATATTATACTTAATAGTTAGGAGTTTAGGGTTTTTGACATAGATCTTAAAATTTATGTACATGTCACTTGTGATATTATACCTAGTGGTTTAGGGTTTAGTGGTTAGGGGTTTAGTGTTTTTGGTATAATATCATTGATAGATAACGTATGAAAACAGAAGCAACCGATTGATAACTGCCAAAAACGTCTCAAAACAGCCAAATACGTCTGAACACGAATGAAACGCGTGAAAGCTGGCGAAAACGCGCGAAAGCTTAAGAAAACTCGCGAAAGCGGACGAAAACACGCGAATGCGGACGAAAACACGCGAATGCGGACGAAAGCGTGCGAAAACGTAAGAAAATGTCAAAAAACGGACAAAAACGAAAGAAAACGTAAGAAATGTGCGGAGATATAAGGAAAGCGCCGGCTGGGAGAACGTCTAAACAACAGACTAAAGCGCTCGGGAAACGGTCGGGAAAACGTGCCAAAAAACAGACGAAAACGAGTGGAAAGCTAACGAAAAACGCGCGAAAGACGACGGAAAAGCACAAATGCGGACGATAAGGTAAGAAATGTCCAAAACGGAGAAAAACGTATGAAAAACGAAAGAACGATGCGAACGCGGACAAAAACAGAATGAAAAAGTGTGAAAACATGTACGAATATGTATGAAGAAGGTACGGAAAAGTAAGAAAAATCGTGCTTGAGAGAAGTCTAAAAGGGAACGAAAAACGCTCGGCGAAAAACAGACGAATACACGCGAAAGGTGCGAACCGTCAAAAACGTATAATACGTAAGGTACATGAAAAACGTATAATAACGTACAAAAAGTAAAAAAAAACGTAAAAAACATAAAACGTAAAAAAAACATATAAAATATCAAAAAGGTTAATTAGTTGCAATTTGGGCAAGATTTGCCAACTCTTCAAATAATGAGGGAGTGGTTAGTGTGAGTTTTAGTAAATTTACACTTTTGGTCCCTCTATGTTTTTTTAATAGTCTTTTTAATATAATGAAATGGATGGTCTAGATTTGTCCTTTGGTATGTAGGGAGAAACTAGTATGCAAAATAATTCACCTCAATAATTAAAACATGTATGTATCCATATAAGGCTCATTCATCCTATAAACTCCGGCCACATTCATCGATGTAATCGATTGCGTAAGCCTTATACAAATACATACCACATAGCACATAAATTAACTTTTAGGCCCCATTAAGACATTGCCAAGGTCTTCCCTAGCTTTTAAAGTCGTGGATCGAAACCACATATATTTAATGTCTATGTTTTAATTCTTAATCATCATAGTTGCATAAAAATTTATTAACAATTAACAAGATTAATATCACATATCACTCCATGATAAATTACATGTATTTATCATGGATTCCGAATTAACAATTAATTTAAACATAAAACCGATCAATTTACAATTAAACACATCAAGTTTTATTTATAAAATTGCATACAACCTAGAATTCGTCTAATTAATTTTATAACAAATAAAAATTGAATCTTGATGCACAAAGATCGAGTCTTGATGCATGAAACGCCCAAAGGGCTTAAAAATAATCAAGAACCCTAATTTTGTCCAATTTTATTCTTGTAATTACAAATTCATATACGATGGCTCGTGATGCCACTGTTGGGATTTTACATCTATTTAACCAATTAAACATATCACGAGTACGCAGCAGAAAGATCAAACACGTATAGAACTTATAATTAACAAGGGATTGAAGATGTGTACCTTTTAGCAAGAAACATTACACTGCTTTTAGCAATAAACGTTACACCGTCTTCAATATACGCGTGTGTATAACACCACGCAAAACCACCAAGGATCAAAAGAATAATCCCTCTAAGTTTACACACACAATACGTTCTTAGCAAACAACGTGTATGCTAGTACTAGTAGAGTTTAACCAAACGATCACCGTAGATTGACTATCAACTAAACCAAGTAACCCTTCGTGTTCTTGAGGGTCGAACCACAACCAAACGAAAACCCTTTGTGGGTTTGATTCCGATCGAACAGGAGGGGAAAAGAAAACCGAAAACCTTAAAAGGTTTTGGTTCGGTCGACTAGGAGAAAAAGCAAGAGAGATTAGGGATTTTAGGGATTGAAGTTATGAGCTCTCAAGGACCCTAAGACCTCCTTATATACTGCTCTCAACTTGGATTGCAAGCAAAGTCCCCCACCTCCTCATGAGGAGGTGGTTCGACCGACTATAAGGAAAGAGTGGGAAAACCAAACTTTCCTTTTTCCCGGTTTTGCATATTAGTCCTTTAACTATTAACAACTAATATTTATTCTTGTTAAACTTTTAACGATCGTTTGTTAAACACTAATTAATATATTACATTAATATATTAAAACGTTATTCTACATATTAACATGTGTTTCCCCTTAGGCTCGAATAAATTTCGGACATATATAATTTATATTTGTTCATATTCCAACACAGCTGCCCACACTGCCCCCTATGTAGGACCACCACTAGTGGTAGTGTGTGATGAATTTGTGGAATCTAAGGAACTTGATGACACTGAAGAGGATGATGTAACAAATGACGAACTTTGAGGCGATTTCCTACATACGGGACAAGTAACATTCAGCTTGAGCCACTCGTCTATACAATCTGCATGAAAATAGTGATTACACTCTGGGATAGTCCTCACTGCATCTTTAGGCTTGTAGTCTGAAAGACATATAGCACAAGTGACATGATGATCTTTGGGTAGTTCACAATTTTCTCCAAGTACGGTGCTTGGATAGGACTCGATTGTAGGCTTGTCTAGGGCGGTTGTTGAAGGTGGTCGACGAGTGATTGCAATAGAAAGAAGCTCAATGTTTTCACGTTGATCCTGATTATAGCTCCCCAGCTTGCTAATGTAGTTAGCGAGACTAATTAAGAATACTAGTCTAGGAATACTGATACCTAGGCTTATCCTATACTTAGCACCCCTTGAAATGCCACCTGTAAACAAAAATCAACTTTAAGTATAATGTAAAACAATGACACACTGCAGGCTAATTAACATTTCAAACTATTTTTTCTATATTGATAGTAATGACTGTTTAAACTAAAAACTAATAAAAAAATCAATTTCAGTAATATTATAAACTAAATCATGTATAGAAAAAAACTCACCATTTGAAGAAGAAGACGAAGAAGCAATGCAATTAGTTTCTCCATAATCATTCTTGAACCCACAAGTTTTCCCACTAACTTCACAATATCTGCAATAAGGCCTAAACCACATCAATGTGAACTTGTCCTTATATCATCAGACCCATTATTTGGTATCCAAATCCTAGTAATCTCCTTACAACTCTCCGATAAATTTGCTCCCCAAGGCCATGATATTCTGATAGCATACACTGAATGATTTACACTTCCTAAACAAGGAAAAGAAATCAATGGCATGGTAGAAATCCCGGACGATACATTATGTGATGAACAGTTAAAAAAAGTGTAGCTCTCAGGAAAAGTATATCTAAATGGTGTATATGCTATTTTGATTCTGGCGAGTCGCACTGGTCCACAAAAGTCAGGATCGACGTTAATCACCTGTTACACATGTTAGTTATAATAACAGGTTCCTGTTGTGTGGTTAACATGTTACATACAAGGGTAATAGAATAAAAGGTTTTTGCACCAAATAGTACAAACAAAAGTTGTTATGTTAATCTAAAGGCTAACCAGATTGATAACCTGTGCAGCGTATGAAATACTTGCGACGATAAATGAACGGGATGATGGAAGCTTAAGGATGGTTTGGTTCTTTTTGTTACATGATAGATTAAAACCAGGAAATCCACACTGAGATGGTTGGAACCGAATTTGAGGTCCAGTCATGCTGCAGAAGGTCGGGCTACAGACATCTTTGTCGGTTATGGATTTAACAAGTAAGCATTATGGATTTAACAAGTAAGCATAAAAATAAGATTATAGTTTTTTAGTCTTCATAGTGACATGGTTTGTTGTGTTTGGTCACATCGTATTTTTTTTAAAATAATATATCAGGATCTGAGAATACTATAACGGAAGTGGTGATTGGCAGGTTTCATTAGATTGTTTTGTAATTTACATGTTTGTTTTTTTTTCTCCACATATTTTACCGTGCTTAATCCTTGTTAGAGTTAATTTCCATAATTAGTCCTTAATATGAATAGTTTGTCGGTATAACGATTTAGAGACCCTCCGAAACTTTTTTAACGGATCCAGTCTCCAAACTTTTAGACACCGTATCGGAGTTTATGTCCTCTGACTAACTTTTGATAGACAAATACCCGTTAAGTGGGGGGTACTGTCATTTGAGGGGGTTATTATTTCGTCTATTTCAAAATAATTTGGCGCCCATTTTAGGCATATATATAAACTTTCAGTAACACAATTCATCCCCAAATTTGTATCCCCACCCCCCACCCCCAAGAACCCTAAATCCCCAATCCTCACTTACAAGTCAGTTCCGGTAATTGTTTGAATGTGCGAATCCTCACTTACATCCTCAATGCTGTGTCAATGGAGGGTTCGGAAAAAGGGACAAGAAGCAAATCCATATGAAGATTATAGTAAGTGTTTTTGTCAATCAATTAGGTTAAGTATAATCTAATTTTGAAACCCTAATTTTGAATTTTTTGTTTTTATCAACAGTAGTAGTTTTCCAAGTGTATATTTGTCTAAGATAACCATGGAGGTACATTCACTACCTCCTCCTATGACTCGTTACAAGGGTGGGTAAGGTAAATTGGGTTGATGATATTGATTCTGATACTCTTTTCTATAGTGTAAGTAACCTAGTATGCTGCAAGGTTAGGGTAGAAAATCCCTGAATGGCCTATTAATTATAGAGAAACCTAACTCAGAGCTAGAAAATGACTTTAGTAAGAATTAGTTGTATGAAAAAGAATGTGTATGAAAGCTAATGATGATGAGAAGTTTTAAGGTTATAGAACTGTATCACGACACAGTGACTGTTAAAAAGCACAATGATTTAAAAAACACTAGAGCCTTTTGGCTACAATATTGATGTGACTCAACCTGGTAGTAGATACAGGCTGGTAATAGAGGCATAGGTGATGTAAGTGAGGATGATTGGTTAAGGGAGTCCATCAAAAAAGTTTGCCTATAAATCTAAGAAAGGTCCAACATCTAGTAGAAGAAGTAAGGCAATCCAAGGTAGGAATGGTTTCGGAATAGAGAAAGGTTCAGGTAGTGATTCCTGGATCAGATAGTGAAGATAGTGACTTATTTTGTGGATGAATGAGAACATGATAAGAGGATGTAGATGTTGATATGGCTGAGTTTAAAGAGCACGTAGATCCTAGGGGAGAATGGATAGGATGTATAAGAAGAATGTGTTAGAAGGAGAATGAATTGATTGAGTTATAGAAGAGTTGATCATAGAGGAATTGATAGTAGAAGTATTCAGATGAAGGTGTTAGGAGAAAAGCCAATAAGGAAAAGGTTGCTAGGAATGAATTAAGGCTATACAGGGTAAAGAGAAAGAGTTTATAAAGAGGATTTCTTTCTAGGAGAACAGTTTGCTACTAGTAAACTAGTTAAGGATAAAGTCACTAGAGTATCTGTGGAACAAAGAAGACAATTATACCATTGAAAAAAATTGACAGCAAAGGAGAGTGGATGTTTGTAAAGGCCAGAGTTTCCAGATTTTGGTAACAATGACAGGGAAGTGATTAGTACCTTTTCAAACTGTGATCAAAATGGCCCAGATTAGTAAAGTAAAGCCCAAGTCCCATTTCAAATAAAGTGAAGTGGGCAAAACCTAGGAATCTTATGCTTGTTCCTTGGGCTATGCAGTGTCCAAAGTTGCCCAATGGGACACCTGGGAATCTAGATACCCTTAAGGATACACACACATTCAACAATCCAGAATAGTAATCAAAATGCACAGCAACTTTTCTTTCTAAGATGTAAGGAAACCCTTAAACCGGAAATGACAAGATTACTTTTAAATACCCTTAATTGATCAATGCGAAAAAGTTTTGAAGTAGGAGTAAACAAAGCAGAAGTGTTCAGAGCTAAAAAACTGGCTTATAAAGAGTTGTTGGAAGGCTATAGCCAGCAGGAAAGCACAAAATATTAGATTACTGTATGGAATAGAAAGAAGAAGACACCAAACCCTTCAACAGTTAAAGATAGAGGTTGAACACCGATAAATCCAGAACAGTGAAGAAAGAAAGTTCGAAGCGGAATCTACATATGTTTAGGACCTTTAAAAGATGGTTTCAAAGCTGGAGGAAGAGATTTCTTAGGTCTTGATGGTTGTTTCTTGTCTGGACCATACCCTGGCCAAATTCTAACTATTGTTGGAGTAGACCCAAACAATGGGATCTATCCACTTGCATATGCTTGTAGTTGAATCTGAAAGCAAGGATTCATGGAAGTGGTTCCTTGACTGCCTAGGTGATGATCTTGAGCTTTTCAGAAACTCCAAACTTCAACTATTATAATCAGACAGGCAAAAGGAAATTTTCATACATAAAACTCTTTTTTAAATGTTGGTACAATATCCTGAAGGATTTTTCTCATATATTCTGTTATACATTAGGGTGTGATACCAAGCCATAGCCAGAGTAACATTTCCCAAATGCAGAACAAAGTTTTGTCTCAAACACATTATGATAATATGAAATTTCTTAGAGAGGTAAGTTTTACAAGGAAATTAATGGAAATGTGCCACTAGCTTCCAACCATTCAGAAGTATGATAAAAGAATGGAAGAAAAGAAAAATCCCAACTTAGAAGCTTATGAAGGTTGAGGAAGATTCCCACCAAACACTGGCTAGGTTCGCACTTTAAACAGGTACAAACTTGTATTAATTTTTTTGTATTGTCATTAAAGGGGTTTTATGTCTAACATGGTGTGAATGTATGCAGGTAGGGCAAAAAGCAATATTTTGTTGAATAACATGTGTGAAGTACAAAACAGGCATCTTCAAGATGGAAGGGATCTGACAAAGCCATTATTATCACTTGTCTAGAAATACATAAGGAATACCTTATGAAGAGAATTGTGAATGTTTCAGCGAAAGGTGTCAAGACAAAGTGTGATGGACCTTTGCACACCAGTACATGCAAAAGATCTTTAAGCTTATTGTAAGGGCTGCTGCAAAGTTGAAGGTAAGTATCTAAACAATGAAAAATTTTACTTGCAAAGATCTTTAATATCTTGGTTGTTAGGAGATTTACTTATTGGAATGTATTTCGCTAGGTTGAATGGAAAGGTAGTGACTTTGTACTCAAGTAACTTGTCCTTGGGGGTGATCAACCATATTTGTGGTTTAATCTGAGTGAAAGAGTATGTTAGTTGTAGGAAATGGGAATTGAGTGGAATACCTGCGCCCACATGCATTGCTTCTATATGGGATCAGGCAAATAATGGAATAAGACTGGGAATACCAAGTCATAATGTCTTCCAGTTCATTGGATAACAAACATGGAAAGAGATGTATAAATTTTAAGATAAATCCAGTGATGGGACCAACAAAGGGTTGAGAAGAAATCAGAGTGCCAACAACCATTATCCCACCAAAACCCCACCCACAGATTGGCAGACCCCCTAGAAAAAGGAAAAAAGAGTGCGCTGAGCTTGCAAGATGAAATGAATGAAGTCTAAGACTGTCAAAGATAGGAAAGAGTGTTACTTGCAAATCGTGTAAGCAGGTTGGTCACAATTCAAGAGGCTGCAAGAGTAAAAAAGGGGGTGGTTCACAACAAGCTGGAGTTTGCGGTCATCGGAAAGCTGCTCCTAAGGTTCACAACAACCTGGTGTTCATGGGTTCACTAAACCACACAGAAGTACGCCACAAGCTAGTTTAAAGTTAAATACTTTGTATGTGTAGACTATCCTAAGGTGAAACACTATGACAATTCCTTTGGTATCTTTAAGATGTAAAGTTAAGTGTTGATATTTGACTTTTTAAAGGTCAAACACTGTTTATTTTTACCAACTATCTTTTAATGAAGTGTGTTTGGTAATTTGATTGTTTGATTGTAGTGAATGTGTATAGTTTAATGCATATCTTCCTTTTACCCATTTTACTAGGATTTGTAAATGCTAACCAACTGCATATAGGTTACCTGCATACTAAAACACCAAATGCATAACACTGAATTAAGGTGTCTTCCAGTTGCTTACATACCATAGAAATAGAGTTAAAAAAGGACATAACTTAAGACATTACTTAAGACATAACATAAGACATAAAGTAGCAATTACATAACAACTTGCAACCACATCATGGAACCACAACCTGCAACAAACTTCAATGGCTTCATAGAGGCTCTTTCTCAACCCTTTTTCTCATCTCAACCTAAGTCAAGGTATTGCAAAGACCCAACACAGCTACAGGTATTGTAGGGCTTTTCTTAAACCTTTTTGATCCCATAGCCTTACCAAATGGAACAAACTTGTCAACTGGGAATGTGTCTTGATAAAATAGCAGGTCATCATCCTTGGTGGTCATGACCTCGTCCTTGGTGGTCATGACCTCATCCTCATCTCTTCACATACTTTCATCTTGCACCCATGTGTTCCAGTAATCATAATCAGCATAATACCAGCAGTAAATGTGATACCCATACATCCTTATCAATTCTGGGTGGCAGGGTCGACTCTTAAAGCTTTCAGCAATCCTTGGGGTAACATCAGGCCTTGGCCTTTCAGGTGACCCAAATGGAGGAACTAAGGATTTAGAAGACCCCACATTACAACATATCCTATCAATGATTAACAATCGGAATAAAGCAAACAATAAAGAATACAAAAAGCAACTACCCAGGTACCTTTTTTGCCTTTGCCTTTGTCCATATTGATCAACAGAGAAGTAAGTGAAAACGGCTAGGTGAGGGTGATAATGTATATTAGGGTTATTGCCTATTTTATAAGGGAAAAAGTAAGGTGGTTGTGATAATAAATAACTTTTCACCAACCATGCAAAATCGCTTGCTGTTAACAAAACGTGAGCATTTCAAAAAGATATACATACAAACAAAATACAACTAATGTCATACATTTCCAAACCATAATCTCAGCTACATTTCCAAACCTATGTCAGCTACATTTCCTATGTCAGCTACATTTCCAAACTCCTTCAGTGGTTACATGCAAAATCCTTGCTACAAACTGAGATTCAGAAAGATATTGCAATAGAAACAAAATACAAACTAATATCATTATGGTACAGGGTATCACAGATGATACTGCACCATATCTCTATCAACTCTAATATCAACCTGATGGTAGCTTCCCAAGCTACATTTCATATGTCATCTACATTTCCAAACCATAATCTCCAATACTCCTTCAGTAGTTACCCCTCACTGAAGAAGCAGAGGAGAACAGATATAGACCACCCAAAGTAACAAACACATCTTTCCAAATTCACCAACCATTTTTATTCAAGTTAAACTACTGTTAAACCAATTCAATTCCAACAAAACACAAACATTTTATTCAATTTTTTTCCAAAACCAGTTTACATTACAATTCAAAAAACAATGTTAACCAAATGTCAAGAACAATACCAAAACACACTACTAACAATATCCTATCATAAAATTTTGAAAAATTTTGGACTTAATAAAAGTGAATTCAGACTTCGAAATGGCTTCTCACTGAATGAGTTGTTGAGAAACCCACCCACTTGTGCCATCCATCCACACCAACAGGCATCGCTGTTTCATCCTCTTCAATGCTATTGTTTCTCCTCATGTATGAATAAACCAAACCTTTGTATAGTCACTAGTAAAGTTCAAGATCCAAAAACCCATAAACACCAACACTTCTTTTGATTTGTCACGATTTGGTGCACCTCTAAAACCTTCTACCCAAAGGTTATACAGTGGTCCAAGCAGTTTGAAAATGGGAATATAGGGTGTGGGTAAGTTGTTTTGCAGTCCACAATGGGTTTTGTTACTAACATCTTGATGTAAGTCGTCAGGTATGAGAAAAAGATGATGAACTCAATCTTGATTTGAGGTGTGTGAATTGAAACACTAAAAATTGTGTGTGTGGGGTTGGAAGAAAGAAGAAGATGAAGAAATGATGAACCCTAAGAGGTTATTAACAGCCGAAAATACCCTCCCACTTAACGGGATTGACAAACACAAGTTAGTCAGAGAGGGACTAACCCAAACGGGTCAAAATGTTTTTGGAGGACTGGCTCCAGTAAAAAACGTATTCGGAGGGACTAAATCCGTTATACCCGACAAACATTAGGGACTAATTATGAAATTAACTCTCTTTGTTATTAGTCAAGATATAATATGATACGAACCAATTCGATATAGAGATAAAAAGAATAAAACAAGATAAATATTTATATTGATGGGATAAACCGACCCTCTAGTGGTTTATATTAATGAGATAACCGACCCCCTAATTGATTAACAAATCAAATAATTCATATCATTCTTCATAAATTACAATCCAAATACCCTATTTATATATTTCCAAACAAGACATCATTGCTAATAAAACTCTAATTTTAAATTTAATTAAAGGGCAGCCATGTCCCATTAATACGCATTTAATGCTGCTGTCGGAATCTGTCATCAGAACTCGCCGGACGACCCGGGTCCGACCCGTTTTATTTTTTAATTATTTTTCCTTCGGTGCTATAACACGTGTGATCTACGTGTTCATCAAACACCACACTCATCTCCACCTCCCGTCATATGTTTCTTCTACAAATCAATAAATCTAAAACCTTTCAAGATCCACAAATATTAATTCACTACCAATTCACTGCCAATTCACAAACTTCATAAATCAGATACCATCAATCAACCATATTTATTGACGACATCCACAAACAAGTTGTAGAAGAAGATTGTTGATGTGATTCATTGTCATGTTTAATTTGAACATTCAAAGAATCCCTATTGTATTTTGTAAGTTTATAAACCCTAATTTTGACATCATTTTTATACACTAGAGGTTAGGGGTTTTTTCATAGTATCTGAAAATAGGGTTCAAGCATGAACCGCAGGCTTTTTGATCAGGAAAAATGACCATGAACTTATTGCAAGATATATTACCGGGTGATTGGGTTTTTTTAGAGGTGTCTTGGAGAGCTGCTTAATTTTTCTTAATGATTTTGGGTGTTGTTGGTTTAGTATAATTAATAAAAAAATGCATGTCTAGAATTTCTGTTTAGGCTTAATTCGAACTTAAAAGTTACTCAGGTGTTTAGGATTAGCTTATTGTTAATGCTTATTCTTATAAGCGGAATTAGATATATACCTTATAAACTTTGTTTTTTTTGTTTGGGCATCTGACAGGTGTTCTGTTGGTTGTTAGTGAAGCGGTGGTCTTTGGGTCGGCAGTGGATTGAGGAAAAAAAAGGCAAGCCCTAAGTTACAAATTTGGTTGGTAGGTATGTTTTTTAATAAATTCCTTACAATTTTGTGCCAGTTTTTGATTAAAGGGTTTTAGTGTTGTATCAATTCAGTTTTTAGAATTGCATAAGCGAGTGTATGTATGAATTATAGCTCTTTCATAAGATGTATTGAAAAATGCCGTGCGTAAGCTATGTATAAGCTGTGTATAGGTATAAGTTACGGTCATAAGTTCTAATCTCATAATTGCACTTAGTTTTTTCTGAAAAGAGTTTAAAGTCATTTATAGAGTGTCAAAGAACTCTCATAGCTCTCCAAGCAGCTTTGTGTGTAAGTTCTTGAACATATGTTACTAGCTACAATCTAAATACAATTTTAACCTTTCTTTTAACCTGTTCATATGTATGATCCATTTGAGTGTTATGCTTAATATATTTTCTATATGTTCACTGGGAATCATGCCTTCGTATGCTTCATGAAATGCTCTCTAACGCCAAGTCCTTTCAGTCTCTTTGTAGGCGTTTACCTATTCATAATTTCATATTAGTATTCGTCTGTCTTGAGGACTTTAGTTGTCATGCATTTTTTGAGGGTGGGTTATAAGAATGATTTCTCGGGGATTTTTGTTGTTAGGGTCTTATGTGTTTTTATCTATTTTAGTTGTCATGTATTTTTTTTCTTTCTTATGGTTTCCAAGAATGATATTTTTTAGTTGTTAAGTATTAGACTTTCTTAAGCATTTTACAGTGTAATATGTTAACTTCAACTTTTATGAATGTTCATGGATAGCCTGATAATTTGTTAACTGGTCTTTTTAAAAGCCCCTGGATGTCCCTGTTCTTGGTCTAACGCCTTAGAAAATTTGCAAAATCTGTTTGTTTCTTATTTGTATTTAATCCCCTATCGAGTTAAACAAATATGGGTTTATAGTTGTTTTCAACTTTTTATAGTTTCGCTATTGACCATCTATTCCCGATGCTTGGCATGTTTTGCTTTTTTCAGAACCTGGCCAACACTCGGGTAACCAAGGTCAGTCGGTATTGATTACGCGTTCAGACCTTTGGTGTCATGTATTACAAGGAGTGTTTTGCATTAGGTGCACGGTTTATCATTCCTTTTTTTAGTTCTATATAACTCAGATCATGTGTGATTCTGCTAATTGTTTTCCGTTTGATGCTTGCCAGTTTACAAATATACCGTCATTATCAAAGTTAAAAAGTGTTAAGTATTTAGATGAAGTGACCACTACTTGATTGCATTCATTCTAATTTTACGTGTGCAATAGTTTTGACCTTCCACATATAAAAGAGGCACCATTTATGTATGTGATAATATCCCTACCATCCAACAACGTCGGAAAGACATCAAGTTCAAAACAAAATTTAAAAATGTTCTTAATCTGATTCTCAAAAATAAATTGTGCATTTTTGGCGCAGGTTATGTTAGAGATAAGGAAGCAACTGTTGCAACCTTGGACACTGAAGGATGGTTAAAGACCGGTGACCTTTGTAATTTTGATTCTGATGGCTTCCTTTACATTGTTGATCGACTGAAAGAACTAATCAAATACAAGGCTTATCAGGTGAGGTTCTAGCTATGCATACTTTTTGTTTCGTGGCATCTATGTAGTTACAGTTATCATTTCCCCACAAGTTATTCTCTTTTACATTAGTTATCAACTTCAATTTACTATTCAGTCTATTTTTTTCCCTTGCCTTATACTAACATATTAAAAGTATTGCAGGTCTCGCCAGCTAAATTGGAGCGGGACCTTCAATCAACTCCAGAAGTCGCAGATGCTGCTGTGATTCCGTAAGTGCTTAATATTTCTCACTAGATATGAATAACATAGGTGTGGGGGACAACAGATAAAAACGGATAGTTTGATGCATAGGAGAAACGAAAAGGCTTGAAATTAGGTTGACTTGAAACACGCTTTGTCTATAACTTCTAAATTTTTGTACATAGTTAAGTATTATGTTATCCCAAACCCCCATCAATTCTCGGCAGAGGTGATGCAAGACGTAGGCAAAAATACATATTTTCCAATTCCAAGTTGGCCCCTCCTCTAAAAAAGGAAATGCATAGTTCATTATTGATGACATCTTGGACAAACCAGGTCCACAAAACCAAATCAAAAGGCAATCTCCATGTTCGAACCTCTCATTCCCTACCAATTTGCTACTAAAAAACTAAAGAAGACATAGGATCTTAAACCAACATTACTTTTCCATGACAACAGCAATGATGCCATCACCGGAACACGCTTCAAGGCACTCTTCCATGAAGCTGGGGTAAAAAGAAGAAGCTAATCAGCCAAAATTGACATCCTAAACAAACCGGGTGCACAAAACCCAATGGAAAAGCAGTCTCCAGGTTCAAACTCCTTCTTTCCAGCAATGACACCGCCACCACAACACGCTTCAAGTCAGTCCTCTACGAAGCCATGTTCACAAGAACCCACTAACAAATCAGCTAGAAGACCTCTTTCTTCAGACGACAAAACCAAAGGAAAAAAGAACGAAACTGATTAACAAGTCGTGCCTAAGTATTAAAAAACGTAAGATTTATATAGAAAACTGTGTTATGTGGTTTTTGTGAAACGCTTACAAGCTAAATTTGGGTTGCGTTCAATATTCGTATTTTGTGGTTTGTTATATAGGCAAAGAGACATAGATCAGAATATGTGGTGCAGAGGGCAACACTACAAGCTCTGTTGGTGTTCATTGGACCCGAAAAATGCAGATACAAGCTGAGCGTCTGATGTGTCGTTGTGTAGGTGTTATTTATGTATCAAGTTTTACTATTTATTTTATGCCGACTATACCTAAAAACAACACTTTAATGGACAGTGTACCCGGTCGGTGGGAGTTTCGTAGTAAGTAGGGTGTCGATCGCTAAGAGCGAGAGCGTTAATTCCTAATTCTATGAGTATTTTAGTTATCTAAGTTAAACCTAAAACTAATGCAAAAAGGGGGTTTTCAGCCTGAGAGACTGGCACGGTTTTGTGTATCTTACCTAAGGTTTTGATGACAAGTAAAGCAATAAACACACACAAGAAGATAAACAAACGATAGAGGAACGGTCAAGAACTAATGTAAGGAAAACATATCAACCATGAATAATCCGATAAAACGCTGGTTTGTTTATTAGTGCAATGGTTGACTTATCTCGAAGGGCATATCATTCCTAGACTTAGGTGGTACTTCTTCCTAAGCCCTAGACACGCTAATTCTGTCACAATTAGACTCATCTGCATAAAGTAAGCATTTGTTGATTATAATCTATCTTAGGAGATTAATAATGAGGCTTTTACTAAACTCTAGCTCATCAAGACTTTACCCACTTACTGCTTAGCGGCTCTTTATATACTAGTAGTCCACTGTCCGAGTCCTTAGCAATGAAATAAGAACGTACTCGTTGATACCAAGGTCACCTTATGGCTCAACTAAGCTCACTAAACTAAAGGCAAGGATATGTCAATATTCGTGATCCTATGATTCTAGATATATAAATTACAATATGGAGAGCTATCCCGGACTCTTAGCCTACGCCCAAACAACACCGAAGTTGCAGCGCATTAAATATGTAGGACTAGACCCATTTGAATGTTGGGTCACATACTTAAGCACGTAAACAAGTATAAATTGTTAAACATAATCAATAATCAACGATAAATTAAGCAATCGATATAAACAAACCAAACATTAAACCTTCATAAACATGTCATTGTAAAAATACACACGGTTTGATATATGAACGATTAAAATAAAGAAACCCTAATCGAACGCGTATTTGGTTGCGCGAAGATTACAAGAGTTTTTCTATGATCTTGAGGCTCTTTTCTGACCTTCTATGCTCCTTTATTCGTCTCTTGGTCGACTTGGTGGTTTAGGGATTCACTTGCATACCTAAAACTGAGTTTTGGGTCGTCTATTTATAAGGTCTGGAACCTAGTCGATACGCCGTATCGAGCAATGTGGGATACAGCGTATTAGGGATTTCTTGGAGTAAGGACCACGTTTGATATCTTCCATAATATTTTATTACTTTATTGTGAATACGGCGTATAGGGGTCTCATGGATACGGCGTATTGGTCTTTATGTCTTCGTGGTTTCTTGTGAAGTGTAGGCACGGATACGCCGTATCTTCTTGATGGATACGGCGTATTGGGTAAATCCAGCTTGTTCTTCTTCGTTGACCAAAGTATTATATACGACGTATCGTTGATGTGGATATGGCGTATTCTTCAAAGTCGAGCCATGGTCTTTTGATTCGTTAAAGTCTTGGATACGTCGTATAGGTCTAGAATAATACGCGTATTGGCTGTCAGATCAGTAGACTTTCTTGAACTCTTCGTTTATGCTCCAAAATGCGTGCCTTTTAGCATAACTTTACCAAGTACTCCATAATTACTCCAATTCTCAAATATGAACGATTAAGTAACAATTTTTTGCAATAATTATACAAAATGGTTTATTTACATGGTATAAATGATGCTATAAAATAGACATTATTTGATGTCATCAAATATCCCCCCACTTGAATCCTACTTGTCCTCAAGTAGCCTTTGGAAGATTATAAAAAATGTATCCCTAAGGATATTTTCTGTTAAAGAATTTATTTGATCTATTACAAGTACACAACCAAACACCTCACGAAATAGGAAAATGAAAATACTCAAATCACTCAACTAATCTATGTGGTAACATGTAACTAATTCGCTCAATTGCTCGGTTATAACGAGTATTCTATCATAAGCTTGGCAAGGATACACATCTCCATCGCTAAAGCTAAGGAGTAACAAGTTTATAGAGGTAAATATGGGTTTGTATGATAAGGCTTAGGGTTGATTACTCTAACTAATCTTTATCGATACCAATATTCCAGGAGGGCGACAAAGACCACACATACACACTCGTGACGACGAGATAGACACATGTGACTTCACTCCCACCTTGAATAAGCTAAAGAGTAGGAATAGTAGAGTAATATAGGGTATGGATCTTCTAACTTTCACCAATAATAATAAACCAACAAGGCAGCTGAGACATGCATACATGGCCGTAACGACGGAATAGACATGCACGCTCGATCACATCCTCATTCGCGTAAAACCCATGGTTAATGATTAGGAAAGGGAAATAAATTATTGTTAAATAAAAATTAAGAAACAAATAGATTAAGTCTAAATACAAGTTGCTAGATACTTTTTACCGACCGTTACCATGATAAAGATACAACTATTTACAACGTCTTGATCATAGATAAAAAACAACAACCTAAGTTGGCGTTCCCGTAACGGTCAACTTCCCAATCATCCCATACTTTACATACTTTACAAGGCAAGTGGCGATATCTTCTACTTTATACAATACTCTACATCGTCGATTTGTATCAACGAATAATCGATCCTTCATGTAATTCCTTTGGTAGTTGCAAAATGATTATATACAAACTTTCCTTCTCTTTTTTTGTTGCTATTTTTCTAATTTTTTTGATTTTTTTTGCTAACACTATACTACGAAACTCGGTGTAGTTTCACCATCTTCACGATCATAATAATTCCGGATAATTCCTTCGACAATTCTTCATTCTTCGGATGTACCATTAATTGCGATGGTAGTAAAAATACATGAGTTTTAACTATAATATATATTCCCATTTGCGATGTGAAAATTTCTTCTAACCGTACCAAAATAGACACAAGCCTTGGGAAATACAAACTTTACACTTTAAGCAACTAGCAACTATAAAATAAACTTAATCTAACAGGGTAGGCTAAGGTGTAAAGGTGTAACGAAACAATTAATTGGTGTAGTTCCTAAAGGATTGGTGTCACACCCCGCCTAGGCGGAACACGAGGCGTAACATCATGGATATCATCATAACACAATGGTGTCAACAATAGAGAAAACTAAAGGAAAAGGATAATCAAATGGGACACTATGTGTCATGACAATACCCAACACAAGATAAAGGAGTCTTGCATTACAATAGCAAAGTCATACCACAAAGAAACATAATCCAAAAGTCTAAACAAAATCAACAAACATCTAAGTATCAAACAATTTAGATGACATAAATAAAATCTCTAGGAGAATGACTCCGCATGCAAGCCTATGGTCTCACTAGCCACTCTTCCTAACTTCAACATCCTCAAGATGGTTATCTAAAAATGATGCTTAAAACGTCAACACAAAGGTTGGTGATAGTCATAGGTTTAAGACACGAAAATCAAAGCTTATAAACAATTACTGTGATTAATGCAAACATGGCAGGACAATTACTCCACTATCATACAAGCTAGCATGCAAATGTAACCAAAACGAGCATGGGAACGGAACGTGTCCCTCGATCCAACAACCTATTACCATCATGGAGATATTCACTCGTGAACACAACCCTAAATTCTGCTCACCCTCATTCATAAATTAACGGAACCCTAATCATACCACATGCATGAACACGCATCTAATCTATCCCTAATCATTCTAGGATCATTAAACACCAATAATATTCTGTATTTTATGTAACCCTGGAATCCACCATCATAAGTGTTACATGCTTGTATTGATTAAACTAGAATGAACACACTTACCTTGATTATTAGCACCTAAACCACAACTCTTGATTGATTCTTGGATCTAGCAATGAAAATCGACTCCTTAGGGTTTTGTAGGGGCTGAGATCGTACGGCAACAAGAAGAGGGGAGAAAATAATGGGCTAAGTTTGGGTTTTAAATCTATATCCTAACAAGTCCTACTCCGACACAATTTAGTTTAGTAAAAAATACTTTTTTTTCTTTTAAACTAAAATCGGCCCCCCTTAATAAATATATATTATTTTTTTTATTAATTTATTAATTAACTAATTTACTTTATTACCTTAAGTTTTTATAAAAACCTAAGCTAATTTGATTAAACCTTTTTACTTAAACGCTACTTACTAAACTTTCTAAATTTAACTTTCATTTCACCAAACCACTTTCTATTTTTAGAAAGTTTGCTACAAAGTTCTATATTTCACTCACCTTTTTCATTTCTAAAATGCTACATTTCCCATAAACGCTTAACACTTAATCACCAAGAATTGACATAGCAATGCATGCAACACGTCTTTCATTTCCATTATCACCACACGTGAACAAATGGAATACTTAACACCAAACTCATATGCACACAAAATAAGATAATTATTCACCTCTAAAATGACATCACGCAGATACAAAAACCACTTCAACCTACATAATGAACACATAGCACGCAAGAAACATACAAAATGGACACTTAGACATTTCTAAAGGTATAAACTAACCTGCTCAAATCACGGTTGTCACAGTATCCCCTCCTTTAGGAAATCTCGTCCCGAGATTTAACTAGCCGATTCTTCAGCACGATCAACAAATAACTGAGGATACTTAGACTTCATATAATCTTTGCGCTCCCAAGTGAACTCGGGACCACGCTTTGAATTCCAACGAACCTTCATAAGTGATATCTTACTACGTTTTAAACTCTTAATTTCACGGTCCATAATCTCTACAGGTTCCTCAACAAAACGAAGAGTTTTATCAACCTTAATCTCATCTAATGGCACATGCAGGCTAGCATCCGCCAAACACTTCTTTAGGTTTGACACGTGAAACGTGTCATGTACGCCGCTCAATTCTTTGGACAATCTTAACCGGTATGCTACAGGACCGATTCTTTCAAGAATCTCAAATGGCCCTGCATACCTCAGGGCTAACTTACCCTTCTTCCCAAAACGGACCACGCCCTTCCAAGGCGACACCTTTAGCATCACACGATCTCCAACCTTAAATTCCAACGGTTTGCGCCTGTTGTCAGCATAGCTCTTTTGACGATCTCTCGCCGCTTTGAGCTTCTCTTTTATAACCACTACTTTATCATTCGTTTCCTGCACCAATTCGGGTCCAATCAAACTACATTCCCCAATTTCAGCCCATAACACGGGTGACCTACATTTTCTTCCATATAGTGCTTCAAATGGAGCACACCGAATGCTAGTGTGATAACTGTTGTTATAAGAGAATTTAGCTAACGGTAGGTGGACATCCCAACTGCCACCAAAGTCTATCATATACGCCCTTAACATATCCTCCAACGTTTGAATTGTACGCTCACTCTGTCCATCTGTCTAAGGGTGATAAGCCGTGCTCATATCCAATCACGTTCCTAAAACTTTCTGAAAGGTTTGCCAGAGACGTGATGTAAACCGTGCATCACGATCCGAAATAATCGACACAGGCACTTCATGACGCGCGATAATTTCATCGGTGTATAACCTCTCTAATTTCTCCGTACTATAATCTTCACGTATTGCCAGAAAATGTGCTGATTTGGTCAATCTATCAATTACAACCCATATCACATCGTGCCCATTCCTTGTTCTAGGTAACTTTGTGATGAAGTTCATGGTGATGCTTTCCCACTTCCATTCAGGTATCTCTGGTTGTTGTAATAAGCCCGAAGGCCTTTGATGCTCAGCCTTCACCTTTGCACAAGTTAAACATTTGCTAACATAGGTAGCAATATCCCTCTTCATTCCCGGCCACCAGTACATATCTCGAAGGTCATAGTACATCTTATCCGCTCCAGGATGTACGAAATACCTGGACTTATGAGCCTCATCCATAATTACTGTTCTCACACCTCCTACTAATGAAACCCATATTCGATCCATAAAGTACAAACTTTCGTCTCCTTTCCTTTCCATCTGCTGATCTAAACCATGTAACCTTTTAGCAAATACGTTCTCCTTATTGAATGCCTCTCCCTGAGCTGCCAGTATCATTCCTTTTACTCCAGATTGAATAGTCATAGCCATTTCCCGTACACGTTTAGGTTTCACCCGTTCCTTCCTACTCAATGCATCAGCTACCACATTCGCTTTACCCGGATGATAGCGAATTTCACATTCATAATCACTAAATAATTTGATCCACCTCATTTGGCGCATATTCAACTCCTTCTGAGCAAATATGTGTTGGATACTTTTATGATCCGTGTAAATGACACTTTTCATACCATACAAATAATGTCTCCAAGTGTTTAGAGCAAGCACCACTGCTCCCAACTCTAGATCGTGTGTTGTATAATTCTTCACGTAGATTTTTAACTGCCTTGACGCATAAGAAATTAGCTTATTTCTTTGCATAAGCACACAACCTAATCCCTGATTCGAAGCATCACAGTAAACTACAAAATCTTCAACTCCATCAGGAAGTGACAATATCAGCGCATCACACAAATTATTTTTCAAAGTCTGGAAAGCCTCTTCTTGTTCCACACCCCACATATACTTTTGGTTCTTCTAAGTCAACGAGGTAAGAGGTTTAGCAATCTTAGAGAAATTTACGATGAAACGACGGTAGTAACTTGCCAACCCCAAAAACGATCGAATCTCAGACGATGTCGTAGGAGCTTTCCAATTCTTTACCGCCTCTATCTTACCTGGGTCCACGTGAATACCACTCTGATTAACCACGTGACCAAGGAAATGCACTTATTGCAACCAGAACTCACACTTGGAGAATTTAGCATACAACTTCTCCTTCCTTAATAATTCTAAAACTAACCTCAAATGCACTTCATGATCTTACTTAGTCTTTGAGTAGATCAATATGTCATCGATGAATACAATAACAAACTTATCTAAATACGGTTTACAGACTCGGTTCATCAAATCCATAAAGACCGCTGGTGCATTGGTTAATCCGAAGGGCATAACAGTAAACTCAAAATGTCCATACCTTGTTCAAAATGCGGTTTTTGGAATATCATCCTCATGTACTCGGAGCTGGTGATAACCCGATCGAAGATCTATCTTGGAGAAATAACATGAACCTTGTAGTTAATCAAATAAGTCATCAATTCTAAGGAGAGGATATTGATTCTTAACAGTTAACTTGTTCAATTCTCTATAATCGATACACATACGAAAAGAACCATCCTTCTTCCTAACAAACAACATAGGTGCTCCCCACGGAGAATGACTCGGTCGTATGAAACCCTTGTCTTGCAACTCTTGAAGCTGCCCATACAATTCTTGCATTTCCGAGGGCGCTAGACGATATGGAGACTTCGCAACTGGCGTCGCTCCAGGAACTAAATCTATGTGAAACTTAACTTGTCGTTGTGGTGGTAACCCCGACAAGTCTTTCGGGAATACCTCAACAAAATCCCGTACTACAGATATATCACTCAATTTTGGTTCATCTACCTTAGCATTCATTAAGGCTTTAGCGGCTCCTAAAGTACGTTCCCCTTGAACCCTAAGTATCCCACTACCTTCCAACGGTATTTCAACCACATTTTCATGACAAACTATCAAAGCCTTATTCTGGGACAACTTGTCCATTCCCACAATCATATCGAAACTTCCATGACCCAACGGTATCAAATTTATGCTAAACAAGGAATTTCTTAGTTCTAGTTTGCAGTCACGGATAATCCTATCCATTTCTACTTTCTTACCATTTGCTACTTCTATCACATAACCAAGATTTACAATACTAGGTTTCACATTTAGTAAAGGCGCAAATTCAGTAGAAATGAAAGTAAAATCAACTCCAGAATCAAAAAGTACAGTAGCAAAATGATCGTTCAAAGAAAAAGTACTCGTCACCACGTTAGGATCCTGTAAAGCTTCCACCGCCTTCACATTCACATTGAAGTCCCTTCCTGTAGCTTGATTACCATTGTTTCTTGTGTTCTGATTGCCTTCAATAGTTAAACGGTTTCCCACTTGACCAGGTGCTCGGTTCAACTTAGGACAAGTATTTTAAAAATGCTCGCGGCTTTCGCACTCATAACATGTCCTCGGTTTAAACTCCATTCTAACAGCATTAACAGGAGTTGCTCGCTTAAATAGTGCCCGACAATCTTTATCAAAATGGCCAGGTCTCCGACAGTTAAAACACAACCTACAAACTCCATCCTCCGAATGATAAGTATAGCACTTAGTACACTTGGGATATTGGTTCACAAATTCATTTTGAGGAGCTGTTGCCACAAAACCCGCTCCCATTTTCGCCATATTTTTATCCCTCCATGACCCTCCAGATTTACCAGTCTCTTCCACTGCCTTCCTCTTCTCATTACTCTTTGACAAGGTACCACAGCTAATCGCTTCGTCAATAAGTATGCCGACTCTCAGTATTGCATCTTGGATAGTTGTTGGCTGAGTCGCCTTGAGCATTCCCCTAATATCAGGCACCAATCCCGCTACATACCTCTTGATGCGTGCAGACTCAGGTGTCACCAGATGTGGAACCAGCTTGGCCAGTTTATGGAACTGATCCGTGTAAGCTTTATAGTTGGCTCCTACCATCTTGTGATTCCAAAATTCATTCTCCAACCTCTCCATTTCATTACTTGGACAAAATTCCTCCACCAACAGAGCCTTAAAATCATTCTAGGTCATACCAATTGCCGCTTCACGGCCTCTTGCATGGATTTGAGTGTTCCACCATGTCAGTGCCTTGTTAACAAACGAACTAGCAGCATACTTCACCTTTTGATTCTCAGAACACCCACTATTGTCAAGCACATTCTCCATCTTCTCGATCCAACGGGTAAGTGCTATCACACCTCCCTTTCCTTCATACTCCTTAGGGCCGCATGCTTGAAATCCCTTGTAGGAACACCCATTGTTCCCACCATTCCTGTTGTTGTTGTTGTTATTTCCATTGTTGTTATTGTTGTTCCCGTTGTTGTTATTGTTATTTCCGTTGTTCACGTTGTTTGTCACTTGAGTGACGATCTGGGGAATGATATTTTGCAATTGCTGCGCAATGATGGCAGCGATGTCGGGTTGCCCATTTTCGTTGTCGTTAGTTCGTGTTCGAACCATTCTGATTAAGATAGTACTAACGCACATTAGATGAGAGGGGAAAGGTTTCTAAACCGACAATTCTATCAATATACGATCATAACTATATATATACATATAAATACATAACCAAACAACATGTTGACATCAAGTCTGCATGATAGATTTCAGAAACTCATAAGTCAACTGGAAATTCATGGAGCCTTTGTATCAAAGGAAGACATAAATCAGAAGTTTTTAAGAAGTCTTCCTCCTTCATGGAGTCAAATAGCACTGATCATGAGAAATAAACCAGATATTGATGAAGTTGATATTGTATTTACCTTTACAACAATCGTAGGGGTATATGAGGTTGATTGAAATGGTCTGTAGGTTTCCAACTCTGCTTCTTAGAATCGGCTTTTTCTTTCCTCTGAGAATACTAACAGTACTTATGAGTTAGTACTGCCAGTAGGAGATAATGGGAGTTAGTACTGCTGTGGAATTAATCAAGGAAGTTCCTATCTACTCCATGTGCTATGATATGCATACTCCTTTCTTGCATCAACCACAACCTGTCTCAACTGAGAATGAAGATTTTTAGCAGATGGAGGAGAGACATAGGGAATTATGTTCTTCATGGCAGGTGGCTATGTTGTCTGTTTAGAGTAAGAAAGTTCATACATGAGGACACTAAGAAATATGGACTTCAAAAGAAAAACGACATGTTTCTCTTGAATAAGTCAAAGATTGAGTGCTACAATGTTCATCGAAAAGGGATTTTGGCTAGGAATGTAGATCTGAGAAGTCAAGGTAGAATACTTTATGGTGACCAAGAGAAGTGAACAAATAACCGAATCTTCATCTCAGGCACTGGTGGCTCAAGATGGTCTAGGAGGCTATGACTGGAGCAATGATTTTGAAGATTGAACCAGTCAAACTATGCTTTGATGGCAATATTCTTCATCAAACTCATCACGTTCTTCTGATAGCGAGGTACAAAAAAATGTTCTAATGTCTTGAATCATTTAAATGTCTTCAAAAGAACTATGATACTGAGAGAGAAAAGCATAATAAAGCCAAACTAGAAATTAGGGGTTATGAAATAGCCTTAGAGTCACTAGAAGCTAGAATTCTTGGACATGAAAAGAATGAATTAGCTTGGGGTGAGAGATATGAGTTTCAAAATTATGATCTTAAGTGTAGAGAAATAAAAATTAACAACTTAAATCTGGAATTAGAAAAGGTTGTTAAGGAAAGAGATGAATTAAAACTCAAGATTGAAAAATGGGAAGGGTCATCAAAGAATCTCACTAAAATACTAAATAGTCAGATGAATGCTCATGATAAAAATGTATTAGGGTTTGGCACACAAAAGGATGATTTGAGTAATAAATCTGAAACTGATAGTGAGAACAGTTTGACTATTTTTGAGGTAAGGTCTAGTGATGAAGAGAGCACACTAGCAAATAATAGGTTCACTAAAGCAAATGAGTATCATGTTGTTCCCCCTCCAATTACAGGGAACCCACTAACTCTAAGAGCTGATATATCATTTACAAGACTAGATGAGTATGCTTTTAGAAATAAAATCATAGAGTCTAACACAACTGAAACTAACAAGACTGTAGGTACCACAAATGAAGCAACTATACTAAAACCTAAGTCTGTCAATGAAACAGTTGTGTCTAAAGAAAAGGTTAATAGGGATGAAGTCATCATTAAGGATTGGACCTCAGATGATGAGGAGGATGTATGTGCTGATAAAAAACTAAATTAGTTCTGTAAGGTGACTCATAGCGGTTAGGAAGTCAAGCTGATAAAAGTGGTCAAACTTCACAAAAACAAAGGTTGGTTTTAAGAAATGTACATAAAATAAAAGGCATGTTTTGTTTGCAAAAGAACTGGCACATGATAAAAAGACTGTGATTTTATGACCAAAAGGAGTCCTGAACCTAGGTAATAAAAAAATGTGGTAAATTAACTGGAAGAGGGTAGTCAAACCAATGCGGATTATGGCAAAAGGATTAATCTACCCAAAAACTCTTGTTCAAATAATTTGAAATACCCTCATGCAAAAAGGACCTTTAACCCATCAGCAGTACTAACCAGAGCAGGTTTAGTTAATAATGATAGATCAAAGGTTAGTACTGCTAGGTCTATTAGTATTGTTAGGCCTATTTATACTGTTAGGCCTATTAGTACTGCTAGGCCATTGGCCTCAAAAATAGCTCAATCTAATAGTTGTTTATTAGACCAAATTCACCAAGAATGGAATTGTAAGACCAAAACACCTATATCACACAAATCATGTGAGGTTTTACTTTAAGCCAACCAGTTTATAGACCCAAAGGCTTAAAACGTGATGTTTATGGTGAAACTTTTGGGGTGTTAATAACATACTACTGTTGGCCGTCAAGGGCTAAGTAGATTAGTATGGGTAAGGTGGAAAATGTCCTTAGGAAGGATAAATGGGTTATGGAGGCCAAAGATTGAATTACCACAGGATACATGTGATACAAATATATGTCTTACATGCCTCAGAAGTCTTGAGTATGTAACCCAAAAGGGATTTCCAAGTCAGTAGTGGCTTGGGTCCCTAAGAGATATTGATTTCTCTTACTTTTTGTGTAGGGCAATCCAGAGATCTGTTTACAGGATCATACAGTAATGGATAGTGGTTGCTCTAGCCATATGACTAGCAACAAAGCTTATCTTTCATATTATGAAGATTACAATGGAGGCTTTGTGGCTTTTGGAAGTGATCCCAAAGGAGGTTAAATAACAGGTAAAGGTAAAATTAGAACTGCTAATTTAGACTTTGATGATGTCTATTTTGTAGATGAACTTAAGTTTAACCTTTTTTTGTCTCACAAATGTGTGACAAGAAAAACAGTGTCCTCTTTACTGACACTGAATGCCTTATTCTGTCTCCTAGCTTTAAGCTTCTTGATGAAAATCAAGTTGTACTTAGAGCTCCTAGACAGAATGGTGTGTACAGTTTGGATTTAAAGAACATTGTTCCTTCTGGAGGTATAACTTGTTTATATGCAAATGCAACAACAGATGAGTCTAAATTGTGGCACAGGAGATTAGGTCATGTGAATTTCAAAAATATAAACAAACTTGTTAAGGGACACCTAGTTAGAGGCCTACCTTCCAAAGTTTTTGTGAATGACCACACTTGTGTTGCCTGCAAGAAGGGTAAGCAACATAAGGCCTCCTGTAAGGCCAAGTTAGAAAGAACCATCAGAAAGCCCTTAGAATTACTTCATATGGATAATTTGGATTGTCTTATGTAGAAAAGTATTAATAAGAAAAAGTACTATTTGGTTGTGACTGATAATTTCAGCAGATTTAGTTGGGTATTTTTCTTAGCTACTAAGGATGAAATAAATGAAATCCTTTATAAATGTATTACAGGCTTAGAAAACCAATTGAACCATAAAGTTAAAATCATTAGAAGTAATCATGGGACAGAATTTAAGAACCATGCTATGAATGAATTATGTGCTAAGAAAGGGATAAAAAGGGAGTTTAGTGTGGCTAAAACTCCACAGCAAAATGATGTTGCAAAAAGAAAAAATAGGACCCTAATTAAGGCTGCTAGAACTATGCTAACAGACTCACTTTTATCCCTTTCTGAGCACATAATTCATTCATAGCATGGTTCTTAAATTCTGTCCTATGATCACTTCTAATGATTTTAACTTTATGATTCAATTGGTTTTCTAATCCTGTGATAAATTTATAAAGGATCTCATTTATTTCATCCTTAGTAGCTAAGAAAAATACCCAACTAAATCTGCTGAAATCATCAGTCACAACCAAACAGTACTTTTTCTTATTAATACTTTCTACTAAGACAGGTCCAAATAAGTCCATATGAAGTAATTCTAAGGGCTTTCTGATGGTTCTTTCTAACTTGGCCTTACAGGAGGCCTTATGTTGCTTACCCTTCTTGCAGGCAACACAAGTGTGGTCATTCACAAAAACTTTGGAAGGTAGGCCTCTAACTAGGTGTCCCTTAACAAGTTTGTTTATATTTTTGAAATTCACATGACCTAATCTCCTGTGCCACAATTTAGACTCATCTGTTGTTGCATTTGCATATAAACAAGTTATACCTCCAGAAGGAACAATGTTCTTTAAATCCAAACTGTACACTCCATTCTGTCTAGGAGCTCTAAGTACAACTTGACTTTCATCAAGAAGCTTAAAGCTAGGAGACAAGATAAGGCATTCAGTGTCAGTAAAGAGGACACTGTTTTTCTTGTCACACATTTATGAGACAGAGAAAAGATTAAACTTAAGTTCATCTACAAAATAGACATCATCAAAGTCTAAATTAGTTGTTCTGATTTTACCTTTACCCGTTATTTTACCTCCTTTGGGATCACTTCCAAAAGCCATAAAGCCTCCATTGTAATCTTTATAGTCTGAAAGATAAGCTTTGTTGCCAGTCATATGGCTAGAGCAACCACTATCCACCACTGCATGATCTTGTAAAATGCTTTCTGGATTGCCCTGCACAATAAGTAAGAGAATTAGTATCTCTTAGGGACCCAAGTCATCACAGACTTGGATATCCCTTTTGGGTCAACATACTCAAACTTTTTGAGTATGAAAGATCCTTTTTCTTTGGACATATGATCCATGTAATTTCCCTTAGGCCTCCAAACCCACCTTGACTTCTTAAGGTCATTATCCATATTACCCTTACCAGTATTAACTACTACTCTTATCCCAACAGTAGTCATATTTTTAATCCTAGAAGTTTTAACATCTTATTTTTTACGTTTTTGGGGCTAAAGCTGTTTTGTGTAGTAAGACCTCTTGATAGGTGAATATGAGCCTCTTGGTCTTACATTGTCCATTCTTGGGTAAATTGGTCTAATAGCACTACCAGTTTGTGCTATTTTTTGGTGGCAAAAGTGATAGGATTACTAACAGGCTACATTACTATAGGCCTTACCAGTAATAATAGGCCTAGCAGTACTAACAGTATGTACTGCTCTTTTTCCATTTGTCCTAACAGGATTAACTAAACCTGTCCGGGTTAGTATTCTTGATGGGACAAAAGACCTTCTAGCTTGAGGGTATTTCAAATTATTTGAAATTTTTTGTTGATTAACCCTTTTAGTATTATCCCATACTGGTTTGACCACCCTTTGACCAGTATTGACCATAATTTTTAGCTTCGGTTCTGGACTCTTTTTGTTATAAAAATCATAATCTTTGATCAAATGGTCAGTACTTTTACAGACAAAGAAATCTTTTATTTTCTTAAATCCAATCCCTTCTTTCTGAGAAATTTGACCAATTTTATCAACTCGATTTCTAACTGTTTGAGTCTTAATAGTCTTAACAGGACTAACTATTTTTTACAGCAGACACATCATCCTCATCATCTGAGTTCCAATCCTCAATGATGACTTTGTCTCTGTTAATCTTTGGTTTAGGCACAACTGACTTAGGTTTTTCTATGTTTACTTTATTTGTTTTACCTACAGTCTCACTAGTTTTAGATTTACTAGTATTAGTTTTTACTTATGATTTTACATTTCTAAAGGCATAGTGATCTAAACCTGCAATGATATGTCAGCTCTTGGGGTTAGGAAGTTCCCTGTTATAGGAGGGGGAACAGCATGATACCCATCTGCTTTGGAGAACCTATCATTTGCTGGTGTGGTCTCTTCATCACTTGATTGACCTCAAAAAAACACTATACCAAATCTCACTTCTTAGTTTTAGAATTTGTTACTCATTTTAATCCAATTGTGTGGTCATATCCTAAACCATTTTTATCCTTAGCACTCATTTGACTGTTGGATTATTTTTTTTATTAAGACCCTTGGATGATTCTTTTCCCATTCTTTCTATCTCATTTAACTCATCTCTTTCTCTTTAAAACTTTTCTTAGTTCCATTGTTAAGGTTGTCATTATTTATTCTTTGCACTTAAGTTCATAGTTTTGAAACTCATATTTTTTACCCCAAGCCAGTTTATTCTTTTCATGACCAAGAATTCTAGATTCTAGAGATTCTAAGGCTAACTCATAACCCTGAATTTCTAGTCTGGCTCTACTATGTTTTTCTCTTTCACTATCAAAGTTCTTTTGAAGAGTTTTAAAAGATTCAAGACATTGTTTAGAACATTTTTGTACCTCATTGTCAGAAGAACTTTATGAGCTTGAGGAGGAGATAGCCATTAAAGCATAATTAACTGGTTCATCAAAATCATTGTACAGTCATAGCCTCCTAAACCATCTTGAGCCACCAGTGCTTGTGATGATGGTTCATTTGTTGTTGCATTCCTCCTGCCATTATCACCATAAGATCTTTTCCTTTGGTTCCTTCCTGATTTGCATTCCTTAGCAAAGTGCCCTTTCCTATGACAGTTGTAGCACTCAACATTTGACTTATCAAAGGTAACATGCTGTTTTCCTTTAAAATCTAAGTTCTTTCTTGTCTTCTGCACGAATCTCTGCACCCTAACAGTTAACATGGCCACCTGCCATCTAATATCCAATTCTTCTAAGTCATCTTGATCAATCTGTTGTGCAAAGAAAGAGCACAATACTTCATCAACACCTAGAGTAGATGAAACCTGACTTGATGAATTAGTTCCTCCAGCAGTATTAACTCCAAAATTTCCACTGGCAGTACCAACTTCATTAGTGCTGCTTGTATTCTCAGAAGAAAGAAAAGCCAAGTTCTGAGAATTAGATGTAGAACTTAAAGTCCTTTTCATCTCATCTTCATAGGGACCCCTAAGGGTGTAGTAGGAGATCATCATTATCGTCTGGTCTATGTCTGGCTTATTTCTCATGATTCAAGCAATTTAGCTCCATGAAGGAGGAAGACTTCTTAGAAACTTTTGATTGATATCTTCATTTGATACTAGAGCAGCATGAACCTTCCTCAATTGGACATTTTTTTTAAGTTTTTGGAACCTATAATAAGTTATCAGACTTTCATCTGGTGCAGTGGTAAAGTTTTCAAACTAATGTTTTAAAACATTCCTCTGCATCTTTTTGGATTCATCATTTTCTCCAAACCTTGATTTGATTGTAGCCCAGAGAGATTTAGCATCTGGAACATTATGAAACTTAAGGAGATATTCATCAGGTATTGCTAACAGCAAGATGCTCTTAACACTTTCCTGTTTCCTTTTGGCAGTCAGTTGTTTGGCAGTCTTAGGAGCAGGAGGACCAGATTGTTCTCCTGCTGGTGCAGCCTCTTCTTGGAGATCTCCATCGACAATTATATCCCATAGGTTATGATCTGTGTGGCATGCTCCAAATATCATATTCTCCATTCTTGATGATAGGGATTTTCATTGCTGTTATAGTTGGTGGAGGAGAGTCTTGTTCTATCATCTTCCTGGTTTGATTGTAAATCTGCTTCAAATGATGGAGTTCTTCTTATTCAGAGTTTCCACACAAGCTCTGATACCACTTGTTGGATCCCTTACTGAATAGATCTTAAACCTTTATCTTGCAAAGGGTTTGTTACTTTAGATAAATCCAAAGCAACAATAATGAAACACTGATTGAACACTATTGATTATGTGGAAACTAATCAACAATGCTAAGAAGAACAGTATTAAGAAAACATAAAAGATCTTCTATCAAACACACACTTTAAATTATAACTTAAATCGTATTAGGTTATAAGCTATGATTGCTAATTGATCTCTATTGATCTATATCTATTAACTATGCCTAGGGTTCCTTTTTTTTTATTTTAACCACCCCGATGTAACACCCTAATGGGACTTACAAACGATCCTAGTGAGGAGATAATGCATATCTATTCCTAATTTAACTCATGCATATCTCCTAGCAACACTAACTATTATATGCTAGCAGCACTAACTTACTACTAACAACACTAACTATACTAACAGTACTAACAATGTACAAGCAGTACTAACTATACACTAACAGTACTAAAGACTTAGTTTGTTTTCTTCAATCTTTTCTTGCATACATAAATCTTCACTAGCAGCACCATGTTGAACTAGCAAGCAGTAAGTTGTTAAAAAGTCTTCTTAAAAACCCAACATGAATCGGTAACGGAAGTACAAACAGTTTATAACCGATGGAAGCTTGTTGGTCACAGTAGTTTGTAGTTAAAAGTGTTTTGAAATTCAAAAGAAATTTTTTTTTCTTGAAAATGATCGACTCTTACAAAAAATCATGTCTCAAGATATTATGATATGTGTGATGAATTCCACTGCTGTTTTTGATGATGTGAATATAGAAATGTAAAGTAGTGAATTGTGTGATGAATCAGTGTGTGGTCATGAAGATGATCTTTTGAAAAAATGTGCGTATAATGCTCGTTCGAAAAGTTATCACAACCTTGAAAAAAACATGCATTTCTCCTTGAGTTAACAATGCAATCAATCAAGAACTTTTTCTAAAGGATTTCATACGTATAATAAAAATGCTCTTGAAATTCCGGATATTTTAAAAATAATGTTTGAAAGATCAGCTACTAAGGCTGTGGATGTGGCTAAAGACACTACAATCCTGTAGTTGAAGAACATAATCAAAATTGATGAGAGAAAATGACAAGGAAGAGAAAGTCAAACATGAAATGGATGAAATTGAGACCATAAACATTGAATTGGAGCATAGGGTGGCAAAATTACTTCTGAAAATGAGACGTTAGCATAAAGAAATTGGGCATTTGAAAAAGATTTACAAAGATCAATTTGACTCAATTAAAAAGACACGTGCTCTCTCTAAGGAACATGACGACTCTTTGATTGCTCAATTTAACTCTAAGTCTATGGAAAATGCGGATTTAAAACGTTAAATTCAAGACAAGGTTTTTGTGATCACATCATTAAAAACGATTTACGAAAATTAAAAGGGAAAGAAGTTGAAAATGCTGCACAAATACCAATTGCCACCACTGTTGCTCCAGGCATGTTCAAGCTAGACTTATGATCTCTTAGCTCCTTGCGTTATTGGCACATAGGGAAGTCACTTACATTATTCTTAAAGCATACTCAGGAGGGAATAATCAGTTGACTACTTCGGGGAATAGTCAAACAAGCTAGGGCAAAATAGCATATAGATAACGCATTAGACCTTGCTTGTAAGCATGCAACACGAATTCAGGAGTTACTTATATATGTTCGAGATACGTGACCTAATGCGATTAAACTTAGTGAGAAAAAGGTTGCTATCACAGCTATGAATAAGGTCAAGAAAGTTAGGTTTTCTGAACCTTTCACATCCTCAAGCAACATCAAACAGGTTGAGTCAACTAAAACATCTAATTCTAACACACCTGTGTTGTCTCCTACAGGATTGAAGTGTTCTACTAGTACTTGCAGATTTCAACAGCCTTTCAGTCAATTAAAGAAAGAATGATGGATCTCGCCAAAAACCAAGTAGCATCTAGGAAGGTATAAAGTAGAAGCCCAACCTAGGAAAGTAAATAAAAAGAATTGTGTTAAAAGCCTATTTGTGATGACAATGTTAAGCATACTATGTTAAATGTGAATTCTCAGTTAATTTGTGTTAAACGTAAGCAATATATGTTTGATGCAAATCATGATGTGTGTTTCCTTGATTTGTGAATGATGTGAATATGCATGCTAAATCTATATCTAAGTCAAAGAAAAGCCAAGTGCATAATATTTGGAAACCTATGGGTAAAGTGTTCACTGATGTAGGAGTTAAGTGGAAAACCAACTGAAGACTTTTCCACTATAGGTTGCGTAATTCGTGCCTTTAAAAACTAGGATCACTCCCAATAAAATAGTGCTCTTAAGGAAACCACTTCTAATTCAGTTGAAACACCAAAACCAGAGATTAAAGTCTATAGTAGGAGACCCAAACAAATAAAATCAGTAGGTTCGAGTAAAAAAGCTAAGATTGTAGAATCTAAAAATATCTCTAACAACTCGAAACCCAATAATTTGTGGGGATCCAATGCTACAGATGTTCCATCTTCTTCTTCTCTTGTCAATAACAGGTTGTCTAGATTGTTCTCTGGTATCTGGACTCGATTGTCAAAATTATGACAAGGGACCGTTCTCAGTCTATGAACTCGTTAGTAAATTTTCTAGGACATGTTCGAGTCGAACACGACCAAGTTACAAAGATAATGGGATATGGTGACTATCATCTAGGGAACGTAATTATCTCAAGGGTGTACTATGTTGAGGGGATTGGACATAACTTGTTTTCTGTTGGAAAATTTTGTGACGTGGGTCTTGAAGTCGCTTTTCTGAAAAACACTTGCTATATTTAGAATTTAGAAGGTGTTAATCTACTTTCAGGATCCAGAGACACAAATTTGTACACAATTTCTCTTGATGACATGCTAAAGACTTCTCTGATATGTCTTCTATCAAAAGCATCAAAGACTAAGAGCTGGTTATGGCACCGTCAGTTATCGCATCTCAACTTCGGTACACTTAACAAGCTAGCTAAAGACGGTCTTGCACGAGGCATTCCAAAACTTAAATTTCAAAAAGATCATCTGTATTCTGCATGTGCATTAGGAAAAAGCAAGAAATCCTCTCATTAACCCAAGGCTGAAGACACTAATCAAGAGAAACTATATCTTTTGCATATGGATCTTTGTAGCCCGATGCGAGTGGAGAGTATTAACGGGAAAAACTATATCTTGGTGATTGTTTATGATTATTCACGATTTACTTGGGTCAGTTTTTTGAGATCAAAGGATGAAGCTCCCGAAGCTATCGTCAAGTGCATAAAAAATATTCAAGTTTGTTTGAATACCACAGTCCGTAATGTTCGAACAGATAATGGAACAAAATTTGTCAATTAGAATCTTTGTGATTTCTATGAAAATGTCGGCATTTCACATCAGACTTTTGTTGCTCATACTCCTCAACAGAATGGCATTGTCGAAAGGCAAAACCAAACTATTGTGGAAGCTGCTAGCACAATGTTGATATTTTTAAAAGCCCATCTGTTTCTATGGGCCTAAGCAATCAACACAGCTTTTTATACCCAAAACCGTTCCTTGATCGTTCTTTGATATGCCTCCGATACAACAAAACTCTATACGAGCTTATGCAAGACAAGAAACTGGACTTATCATTCTTTCATGTCTTTGGTTCACTTTGCTATCCTACCAATGACCATGAGGATCTGGGTAAATTTGATGCAAAAGTAGACATTGGGATTTTTGTTGGTTACGCGCCTGTATAGAAAGCGTTCAGAATCTACAACAGAAGGACCCGGATAATTACTGAAATAATTCATGTAACGTTCGATGAGCTAACAGCTATGGCTTCTGAACAATTCAATTTAGGACCCGGGCTTCAAGGAATGACTCCAGTACATGACTCAGTTCAAATCCTGTTTCTCAACAACCTTGCTTGCCACCAATAAGAGATGATTAGGATCGGTTGTTTCAACCAATGTTCGATGAATACTTTAACCCTCCACCAATTGCTGTTTCTCTAGTTCAAGAAGCTGCTGCTCCAAGAGCTGAAGTATTAGCTGATTCTCCTATGTCAACTTCCATTGACCAGGATGCTCCATCAACAAGTATTCCTTCATCACAAGAACATGAACAGTCTCCAATCATTTCTCAAGGTTTTGAAGAATCACCAAAAACACCAACATTTCATGATGATCCACTTAATGAATCTCCTCATGAAGACTCAACTTCTCAAGGATCATCATCTAATGTGAGACAACTCCACACTCCATTGGAACACCTTGGTAGATGGACTAAGGATCATCCTATAGCAAACGTGATCGGTGATCCTTCTCGCTCTGTATCTACAAGGAAGCAACTTGAAACTGATGCCATGTGGTGTTATTTTGATGCCTTCCTTACTTCAGTAGAACCCAAGAACTTCAAACAAGCAATGACCGAACCATCATGGATCGATGCAATGCAAGAAGAAATTCATGAATTTGAAAGACTTGAAGTTTGGGAATTGGTGCCGTGTCCAGATAACGTGTTCTTGATCAAGCTGAAATGGATTTATAAGGTCAAGACAGATGAATTTGGCGGGGTACTAAAGAATAAGGCTAGGCTCGTTGCTCAAGGATTCAGGCAAGAAGAAGGAATCTCTAATCTAAGTTAGTCTAAGCTATGTTAAACCTATGTTAATCCTAAATCTAATGGATAAGGGGGGTTTTCGGCCTGAGGGACTGACACGGGTTTCGTGGTGACTAAAACCAATTCAAGACACTAAAACACAAGAAAGCAAATTAACAAAAGATAAAGAGCGGGTTCTAGCAAATATAAGAAAATTGTATTAACCATTTTATCCAACAGAATGTTTGTTTGTTTATTTAGGCAATGATTACTTTATCTACGATGCGGCCATATCATTCTTACTGATTAAGGCGATACTATCCTTTAAAACATAGATACGTAGAATTCTGTCACAATTAAACACATCCGCATAAAGAATCCTTATTTTCTGATTATAATCTATCTTATGGATTAAAGCAATGGTGATCTTGTTAAACCCTAGCTCATAGAGACTTTACCCACTTACTGCTTAATGGCAATTTATACACTAGTAGTCCACTAACCAAGTCTTTACCAATTAATCGAGAACGTACTCGTTGATACCAAGGTCACCTTATGGTCCAACTTGCTCCACAATTTAATAGGGCAAAAGATAGCGTTGTTAAATCTGATCATATTGGTCTAGATGGTATATTCATTTACGTGGAGAGCTATATAAGCATTTCGATTCTAGGTCCGTATCACTTGATTCCCGTTTAATGATATGTCGCATACCAAAAGCACGTAAAAACAAGTATATTGATAATCGTAAAAAAAGCAATTCAATGATAAATTATAATTAGATAAACAACCAAACACTTAAAAGATCTTCATAATAATGGCTAATACCCGAAGGTATTAGCCTTCAAACGTCATAATTAATACAAAAAGTATGATTTACGACAAGGTAAACTAAAACGAGTTAATGATTGTACCAAAAACTGGAACCGATTACGAAAGTACAAGAAATTACACGTTGTCTCCTATGGAATTAATCGCGTTGCTCGACCTCTTCTGCTCTTTTTCTCCTCTGAAAATCGATCTTTATTGTTTAGGTATCGAGAATATAATTTTGCACACTTAAAACTCGTTTTTGACTTTTCTATTTTTAGGGTCTGGAATATTTCGATTACGGCGTATCCATAAGTTATAGATTTGGCGTATTAGGGGATTTCGTGCAGTGGGGACCACATTTGATATCTTCCAAAATATTTTATTCACATATAGCTTGAATACGGCGTATTGCCTTCCTCTGGATACGGCGTATTGGATCTTGTTTCCTTCGTGGTCTTTGGTGAGTGCAGACACAAATACACCGTATCTTCCTTGATGGATACTTCATATTGGTTGTCAGAACAATAATCTTCAAATATCTTTGTTTAAGCTCCAGAATGCGTGCCTTTTAGTTAATCTTCACCAAGTACTCCATAATTACTACAATTCTCAAATACAAACGATTAAGTAACAATTCTTTGCAATAATTATATAAAATGGGTTAATTACATGGGATAAATGATGCTATAAAATAGACTTTATTTGATGTCATCAAATATCCTCCCACTTGAATCCTACTTGTCCTCAAGTATCTTAGAGTTTTAAGATGCTATCCCTAAGTGAATTTTTCTGTCTAAGCATTTAGTTGATCCTATTCAAGTATTAAATATACACCTCACAAAATATGAAGATGAAAATACTCAAATCACTCAACTAATCTATGTGGTAACATGTAACTAATTCGCTTAATTGCTCGGTCTTGACGAGTATTCTATCATAGGCTTAACAAGGATACACATCTCCCCCACTAGGGCTAAGGAGTAAGAAGTTTATAAAGGTAAAATGGGCTTTTATTATATGGTTTAGGGTTGATCATTCCATAATCTTTCACCAAAAGTACCACACCAACAAGGCAGCTGAAGCACATACATGGCCATAACGACGGAATAGATATGTGTGTTTGATCACATCCTCATTCGGAGTTTAAACCAAGGGCTACTGATGAAGAATGGATATTGGGTAGGGATTTTTAGCTTTCCCACCAATAGTAATAAACTAACACAGGCAGTTGAGAACATGCATGACAGCTTGGCCGGTAAAGGCGGAATACTCGATCACATCCTCATTCGAGTAAATCCCAAGGTTAATGATTAGGAAAGGGAAATAAATTGTTGTTAAATAAAAATTATGAAACAAATTGACTAAGTCCAAATAGATAAGGTACAAGTTGCTAGACACTTTTCCCGACCGTTACCATGAAAAAGACACAACTATTTACACACGTCTTGATCATTGATCAAAAACAACAACCTAAGTTGGCGTTCCTGAAATGGTTAACTTCCCAATCATCCCATACTTTACATACGTTTACAAGACAAGTGGTGATATCTACCACTTTATACAAAACTTTACATCGTTGACTTATAAGACGTATCAACGAATAATCGATCCTTGATATAATTCCTTTGGTCTTTGCTTTTGCAAAACGATTATCTTCAAACTTTCCTCCTCTTTTTTGTTGTGATTTTTCTAATTTTTCATTTTTTTTAATATACATAACTACGAAACTCGGTGTAATTTCACCATCTTCACGATCATAATAACTCCGGATAATTCCTTTGATAATTCTTCATTCTTCAGACGTACCAATAATTGTGTTGGTAGTAAAAATACATGAGTTTTGACTACTTTATACATTCTCATTTGCAATGTGCAAATTTCTTCCCAATCGTACCAAAGATAGAAAATTGACACAAGACTCGGGAAATACATACTTTACACTTTAAGCAACTAGCAACTGATAAATGGACTTAATCTAACAAGGTAGGCTAAGGTGTAAAGGTGTAACGAAACAGATAGTTGGTGTAATTCCTAAAGGATTGGCTCTAATGGTTTTTATAGGGGTATCTTACTCTTAAGATGAGAGTAAACAAAGGGTTTATACGGGGGTTAACTAACCAGTGTACTTAGTTAATAAACAACATGTATAGGCTTTTTGGGTGTAATCCTAAAAATTTACCAATTTAAACAAGTTACTCCATCTAAAGTCTCGAATAGATATACCAAGCCAAGTTCTAAAGTCTACAACATCACCGGCACACTCATATTTTTTATATGAACCGGGTAAAATTACCTTTAACCGACTATCTGGTTTTTAAGTGATCGCAGAGAATAAAATAGATCAATTGGACGAATCAATCGCACATCCGGTTTTGGTGACTCTTACTAGTCGGTTACTTGACGTACTGTACAGGCCAACGGATGTATCTCAGTCAAAAGTAGTAGGTGGTCTTTGGTCACACATGAAAGTTGGGAAAGATTTATATACATGTACATTGTTATCTTCCACTACTAGCCTTTCGTGTCATAACTTAGGCAACTAAATTCCTTTTGTATGTGAAGTTGTATCCTCCTATAACTGTCACATACGTTTTGAAATCTTTGTAGTTCCCCACGCCTGATACTATATGAACGTTAAACCTATGAATTCACCACTTTATGTTGACGTATAAGGATGTTTTTCTCAGGTGTCCGTTGCATGAATTATATGAAGTCTTTTTGCTGACCGGTTTTCAAGAATTTATCTATGTTTTTAATACCGTTTGTTGAACTCTGTATATATATATATATATATATAATTTGATTTTATAAATTCTAACATGATATAAATATTATAAGTCCTCTAATTTGTCTAATACACCATCTTGTGTATAATTAAAGTCCTCTACATTATAGTCCTCCAATTAGACTTTCATTTCATAGGTAAATATCAAGAACCTAAAAGAAATAAACCATGATTTCATATAACTAATTATAACAAGAAATAAACTACAACTAGTTTTATAATTTATCCAATACTTGTAATATGTCAAGTTAAGTGTTTTTCATGAATCTACAATATTTGTAACATCATTTTACCATATGAACATATATTTATTTGATTGTGTATAACTTGATTTTATTTTATAAACTTTATAAAATAAATAACTAGTGGTGATTTAACAATATAACAAATATATATGTATGTATAAAAATAATTGAAATGAAGGTACGAGTTGTGATTATAAACCTTGTGTAAATGATGATTATGATGAACACACTAATCATATAAAACCCTAACTTAATATGTTTAAACCCTTGCTTCCAAAACAAACTCTAGCCTTGAAAACCCTAATTTCCTTTCTTGGAAAACCCTTGATTTTAGTTGCACCTTTACTTGTAAACACCTTAAACTTAACCCTTTATAACCCTTGTGTACTTGTAATCTTTGTAAAATAAAAACTATGAATTATTTTGTATATGATTTTTAAGCCGTGGGCTTTTGTATGAAATGGAGAGGATTTTTGTGATTTTGCTAGTTGATATTATAAGTGTCTGAAGTCTTGGAATAGAAACCTATTTATAGCATAATATCTTGTAAACCACTAAACAAAAACCATGGTATTCTACTTGGAATGACTAGTTGTGTAAGAGCCAATGGGGGGATGGTTTTGTTTAAGAAATGTATGGAGTTGTAAGGGAAGTTGATGAAAGGTGTAAGAATGGTTGCTTGTATAGGTAATTAAGCACATGTATGATTCTATAAGGAAATCAAGATATTATCTTTGTGTTTACACTTATATATCCGGCCACCTATATACATATATAAGAAATTGTGTGCTTTTTAAGTATTGGGTATAATTTTAGGTATTTGATTTATCGAGATAGAATAGGATAGCATGGTTTTACTTATTATGCTAAAAAAGGATTCCAAAATGTCGAAACGTAAACGATTTTACGTAAGTATAAAAATAAAATATAAAAGTTGATTATTATTTTTGTAGAAAAATATAATATAATCTTGTAGACGTATTTGATTTGTCTTGATGTTGTTCCATTGAATGAAGCATTTTGTTTACGCGATTTAAACTCACGATTGACACATTAAAAGTAAATGATGAAGCCTACCACTTAAATAATTGAACGATTGAAGTCGTAACAAGACCTGAAATAAGGTATTGTTACATTAGGTTGAATTTGCAACACAATGTCATATAGACATATCGTTATGTCAGTTTGAGATGTTTAAATACTGATTTCGTATTGGATGACTTATATCGAGTCTGGATGTTCAGAATTCGGACCGAGCATACGATGGGGTGTTTAAAATGCTACTTTGAATTGTAAATTTGGATTACGATGCATTTTTCCATAAAAGCTAATAGTTGGCATGTTGGCAATTAATACTCCGGATTACCTTTTGAGTTTACCATTTCTAGTAGATCAACTACATCAATGGTAGAACGTCAAGTTGGATCTTAGACCCTTGTAAAAAATAATTGTTTATTTATATAAACATAGGTAGCTAATTTTTAAGGGACGGATTATCGAAAATACTAAAAATGAACTTTGCAAGTTCTTTTAATGTATTAATGCAACGAATACCGTAAACAAAGTTTACTCTTACTTATGGAAGACAAATTGTGTCTAAATTTTCCTAAGGAAAAGAAAGACTATTTCCTATACCCTTTACTTATGGAAAAAGTTATCATAGGAATGAAAGAATTATCCTAAATTCTATTCGAACTCATACCAAACTTACATGTTAAGTTAATTGGACATCTTATTCTCTCTATATTGCTTTAATATCCTTATTTGGTTTTAAAATCTTTGAATTATAATAAGAAACTTGGATAACTAGAGAACTTGTGTCTATAGCTACCAAGATTAAAATATCTTGTTCTAAACAAGACATATTTATGAGGTTTGATTGGAAGACAGAAATGTCACCACAATACTGAAAAAGGAAATAACTAGAGATCTCGTATCTATAGTTGTTTCCATAAAACCAGTAAGAGATGCTACACACCCTTGGTGTAAAGAGCGGATAAAGGAGGAAATGCATGCCAATTTTTCAAGTTAATAAATAGCTGAGATGGCTAGAACTTGAACACACTTTCTTGAATATCTAAGTACTTGCTTACTAGTCCATGTGACTCACATTAGCAATAATGTGTAGATATTCAATAAATGGGAAGATAAATTGCAAATTACTTTCACTAGTGAAGGAACACTCACATTGTTGTCAGATCCAGTAGGAGTAATGCATTTTATAAAAGAAAATAACAAACTGGCAATGTTGTCAAATTCAGTGGGAGTTATGAGTTGTTTCCTTATAAGCATCCTACTTTATTTCTGGCTTGGCTTGAAATAATAAAATACTTTCCAAGTGTGAAACATCTTCATTTAGTAAGAATCACCGTATAATATCTTTTGATAACTTGTTGCCTTTGAGATGTAGCTTCTGTTTAGTGTTATCTTTGATAGTTATGCATGATTCCTTATTAATAGATGGAGTTCTACATACACTAGCTATGAGCATGACACTGCCATATTGTCGATACAAACAAACTAACTAGTGTGGTGTTGTTTTATGCAAAGAAGTTGTACCCTGCACAAGTGGGAGAAATCTTTATTGTGTGCAAAGAACAACTTAGAACAATATGACTAATGGTTTCTCTTGACTGCAAAGTAAGAAAACTATTACTCTACTACGACTCCTGCACATTTAATGTATATAACCCTATTAAGAGAATATGTCAAGATAAAAAGGTAAGCTACATGATTATGTTTTCTTGGAAATCATAAACATGGATTTTGAAATTAACTTGAAATTACTATTGATTTACTGTAGTTTATTAATTGTTATGTCTTCATGTCAAAGACATACACATTAAGTCCTTTACTTGTGAAAAGACTTATAACGTAAAGTAAAAAAGCTATCTTGTTATGTCTTCTTGTTAAAGACGTGTACATGAAGTCATTGACTTGGTCAAAGACTTATAACGAATAGTAATGTATTGAATGTTTATGTCTACTTGTTAGAACATACACATTAAGTCGTTGACTTGACCAAAGACTTATAAGAGGATGCAATTGGGTTGGTAATATTATTAATACCATTACATTTTAACTTAAGTTGGTATAATAGGAAAAGTCATAAAGTATAACATCAATCTTATTGGAATTCCACAGTTTTATGGTATGTCCAACAAAAGTAATCAAACTATATATTGTTTTGATTCATGATGGCCTTAACTTATTTAACTCCTAAAGAAATAAAGGTTAGATATTTGAGTATGTCGTGGATATACCCAATAATACTCCAACCTAGAAGGTTAATTAAGACATTATTCTAGTAATAAAATGAGATGAATCTCATTGTGTCTTGATTGAAGTTCTAAATTTGGAAAAATCTCTTGGAGATTATTATTGACAAATGCCTAGAACTATTAAGTGTATTTTGGTGGATACCCAAAGGAAATGATGGGACACTATTTCTACAACCCACACGAGAACAAAGTTTTTGTTGCTCGTCATGCTGAGATATTTGAGAATAGGCTCAAATGTACGAGTGGGAGTCCCACTTTGCTAAAAGTGAGTGGGAGTGTTGTAGGTCTTGAATTAATTCAAGAAGAAGATACAAAAACCTTTTAAACACACTAGCGAATGTCATACTAAGGCAAGACATGAAAATGATAAACCTTAGAATGATGTTACTCACATTCATAGATCCACAAGGATACCTCATGATATGTTTTCTATATCAATGGTGAGGATTATGAGTTAGAGGATCATGGTGAACCTGCTAACCATAGGAGATGCATTATTAGATCTTTGATTTAATGGATGACTCATAGACTATGAATGAAAAAATGTTGTCCAATAAGGAGATAATCAGATTCTTGGAATTTGTTTTATCTTTAACCTATCGGTTTAATGATGAGGTTTGAAAGAGTTTCCTTTTAGAGAAGACTCATAAGGATAATATTTTGTATAGATATTTATTACACGTCAAATGATATACGTGTTTACTCGTAATCAAGTAAGTGACTATGATTAAGACTTCCTTCATTTACGAACTTTAAATATATAAAGATGATTTGATTGTCATACTTGTTTTCTTGGAAATAAATATGACAAATTAGATTTCAAGAACTCTTTATTGATTGATTAACTAGCAAGGACGATATGTAATCATATAAGGTTTTTATGAATCCAATATAATCTTTACGGGTATACAAAAATGCTAAAATCCAAGTATGGATTAAAAGCACGAGTGAGAGTAAATTTGTTTTTACTTTTCTAAAATCAATTATGTTGTTGAACATATTAGAAACAATTTATCTGTCTAAGTAAGATTTTATCCATTAGATTGAAATAAAGTTTCTTGTAAGAATTTTAGGAAATGAAACATGCAACCTTGGAATAATATGTTTGATACATATGTGGTGAATTAAGTCTGAATGCAATATGAAATATCATTGAGTGAAACTCGAATGATTATCTCATTTGGTGAGATTGAACACATGAATGGAAACCTCAAGTCCCAATAAAGGATTCATTATGGAATCATTTGTATATGTGGATTAGTTGTATCATTTGCATGAGTGTAAGATGATTTGACAACATTGGTATATAATTTGAAGATATTAGAACGACTTCTGTTTTATTGATTAATGTTTAAATTAGGAATTCATTCCTAGAATTAATAATGAAGATACTATGGATATACATTGTGGTAATCATAGTAAGATCATTATGATCAACAAACCTTGGATTTGTGTGATATCTAAACATTATTAAAGAAGTGTTCAAAATTTTACGATAGTTTGGCATAGTGTTGTTTGTATACACTAGTGCTTGTTTTAATTGAGATGATACTCAATTTTGATAAAAGCAAGAACGTTGCTGGCTACACATGTTTTTAGTTTAAAAGCATAGTTGCAAAAATACGCTAAAAGAATAAGAATGCTTTACAGTCTGGAAGACTGTTGAGATGACTGTCTCCATTAGGATGTTTGGCATATGTCATACATCTTATGGAAAGTAATGTGACTAGACTCATATAAGTAATACTTATAAGTGAGTGCACACTTACAAAATAACAATCATCATATTATTCAAAGAACTTCACTATTTGTGAATTTTTGAAATAAGTATTCTCAAAGTCCCACAAGATCATGACCTAGTTGATTTGTTCATGGAACCTATGCCTTATCACTAATTGTGATTGTTGTAGATAAGACATTTAACTAGGATCGTCATGCACTGATCTTATTTGGTATTTGGATAATGGAACTGTAAGCAGTTGTATTAAATAATGAATTGACATACGTGGTATGATCGTTTTCATTTATACTACTGTGTTCTATATTTGCATGTTTAAATCCCTGAATAAATTTATTTATTATAAACTATGTCCATTGTTAGTTAACAATATGGGAATATTGTTAGGATAAGACAAATGTGAGTGTTTGGTTATATTCTGAAGAATATGTAAAGATGATTCTGCCAACTTTACATGTTATTCAATGAGGTTGAATATTGGATACCCTACCTGTCACACCCCGTCAACGACGGAAATACGGGGATGCGACATAATGATTTACACAGCTCAAGTTACAAGATCACACCATACAAAGTTTACAAAAGATCTAGATTTACATTAGTTCACAAGTTAACATTTTAGATCCGAAAGACATAAGTCTCTAGATAACCATCCCACGAGTGTACGTCTTTAGTTCTCATTACTCCAGATTTACCTTGGTTGAAACATACCTAAAAATGATACTCGAAAAGGTCAACATAAAGTTGGTGAGCTCGTAGGTTTGAAAAAACCCAGTTGCTGTGCCAATATTTTCAGTAGTGGACAATTGTGCAATATGACAGTGAATACATGTTGTTGATAGAAATAATGCCTAAAAACATTATTAATATTTTTCACATCTTTACGTTTTGATAATCACAAAATATAAAAACGATCAATGTAAAATTAAACGTAAACAAGTAATTAGTAGTAAATTTTCATTTCGAAAATTATATCACTTAAAGGTATGAATAAATAAATGATTAATGCATTTTATGATCAAAGGAAATTTTTATTCAACCTCTCACTTTTATAAAATGTTATAAACATTTTTATAAACATTACAAAACTTTTTCTACAATTAAAAGAAATATTTTATTCAAAATAAACATTTTGAAATTCAAATTTTCAGACCTAAAACGGCTAAAAAGTTCCAGAAAATTCCTCTTACACAAAAGGACAAACTGGGGAGCGCCTAGTCTAGAGCGGCCCCCTTAAATACACGGGCAGCCCCTTATCTTTAAGGGGACCGCCCACCTATTTAAGGGGACCGCCCATAGGTAGACGCTCTTCCAGAATGTCTTATAAATACTAGACTATTCCTCACTATTTTCTCACCTTTTGCACTCATTCTTTCTGATCAAAAATAGCCCACACATCTCATTAAAATCCTTTGATCATTTAATCATAAAGCTTTGTTTCCAAGTGATCCAAGCTCAATTCCTCAAGTGCAAGAGAAGAATACTTCCATCATCAAATGAAGAAGTATTACACCTCAAGTGTGTATTTCAATCTTGTTGCTTCTATATCATAACTTGTAAATTTTGTAAAGTTGTGTAGTAGATAGATCTTGATGATTGTTGTAAGTATAGTTGAATCTTAGTGATTCATCCAAGTTGTGATAGTTAGGTGTGAAAGTAGAAGTGAAGTAGTGAAGTAGTGTGGTGAAGAATACTAAGGCGTGAAGAAGTTGTGTAGTTGTGAAGTTGTGTTGTGAAGTCGTGAAAGTTGTAAAGTTGTGTTGTGAAGTCGTAAAAGTAGTAAAGAAGTTGTGAAGTCGTGATAGATTGGTTCTAGCTAAGATTAGAACTC